>CAUYSK010088839.1:0-42436 GCA_963575035.1 Avahi laniger | reverse complement strand
CCACATTTTAAAAGGATAATCTGGAGAGATTATCCTACTTGATTTCAAGTTTCCTATAAGGTACAGTAATTAAAACTGTTTTAATGGTGTGCTATGGGTTACTTGTCACCACCCCTCCCCAAATAAAGATATAGTTGTGACCTTCTTTGAAGGTGGAGTTCATACAGAGGTACTCAAATTAAAATAAGATCATTAGAGTGGGCCCTAATTCAATGTACCTGGTATTTTTACAAAAAAGGGGGAAATTATACATGGGGAAGACACCATTTGACAACTGGATTTAACCTTCCCCAAGCCAAGAAACTAGCAGAAGCTAGGGGAGAGGCCTGGAACAAATCCTTCCCAAGCATTTTCTAGAAGCATGGTGCTGCCAATTTTAGACTTCTAGCCTTCAGAACTGTGAGACAACAAATTTCTGTTTTTTAAGCCACTTGATTTGTAGTACCTTGTTACAGTAGCCCTAATAAACTGATAGATAGTGTAAGGATAAACACATAGATTTACTGGATGGGAAAGAGAGTCCAAAAATAGTACTATACATACATGGTCAATTGATCTTTTTGCAAAGATGCCAAGACAATTCAGTTGAAAAAGTTAGTCATTTCAACAATAATGTAACAGTGGATATTAATATGAAAAGAAATTATCCTCAGTAGAGTCATGCATTCTTTAACAAGGAGGATACAGTCTGAGAAATGTGTCATTAGGTGATTTTGTTGTTGTGTGACCATCATAGAATGTATCTACACAAACCTAAATGGTACAGCTTACTACACACCTAGGCTGCATGGTGTAGTCTATTGCTCCTAGGCTACAAACAACACAACATATTACTGTACTGAATACTGTAGTCAATTGTAAAACCATAGTAAGTATTTGTATATTTAAACAAACCTAAACATAGAAAAAGTACAGTAAAAATACAGTGTAAAAGACAAAAATGGTACAGTTATATAGGATACTTACCATGAATGAATCTTGCAGTACTAGAAGTTGCTACAAGTGAGTCACTAAGTGAGTGGTGAGTGAACGTGAAGGCCTCGGACATTACCCAACACTACTTTAGACTTTATAAACACTGTACACTTAGCCTACACTAAATTTCCAAAACAATATTTTTAATAATAAATTAAACTTAGCTTATTGTAACTTTTTTACTTCATAAACTTTTTAATTGTTTTAACTTTTCATTCTTTTGCAATAGCTTTAAAAACACAAACATATTGTACAGCTGTATAAAAATACTTTCTCTTTCTATCCATGTTCTGTAAGCTTTTTTCTTTAATTTTAATTTAATTTAATTTTTTACTTTTTAAGATTTTTTTTTTAAACTAAGACACAAACACACACCTTAACCCCTAGGCTGACATAATAGGGTTAGGATCAGCAATAACATGCATGGAGCTGTCATTTCCTATGATAACAATGTCTTATTCTGGAATATTCCCTAAAGGACCTGCTTAAGCCTCTTTTAAAGTTAGCTTTTTTTTTTTTTAACAGTGAAAGGAGCGCACACTAAAATAACAATAAAAGCTGTAATATACTAAATACATAAACTAGTAACATAGTCATTTATTATCATTATCAAGTATTACGTACTGTACATAATTGTATGTGCTGTACTTTTATATGACTAGCAGCACAGTAGGTTGGTTTAAGGTTTGCTTACACCAGCATCACCACAAACAGTGAGTAATGGGTTGCGCTAAGACATCAGGACTGCTATTACTCACTAGAGGATAGGAATTCTTCAGCTCCTCTCTAATCTTACGGGATCACCATCACATATGTAGGCTGTCATTAGCCAAAATGTTGTTATGCAGCACATGCCTGTACTTAGTTTACCCCATATTAAAAAATTTTTATCTCCAAATGGGTCATGTACCAAAACTTTAGAGCTAACTATAAAGTTTCTACAAGAAAATTAGAGACATAAGAAATTTTTTAAATCTTGTATTAGGCAAAAATTTCTCATATAGGATGCAGAAAGTATGTAAAGAAAAAAAAGTATATAAAAAAGTAACCTTGCTGAGGAGGGAAAATGGCGGCGTCAAGGTGACCTCCTGGCTCCCTGCTCCCAGAGAAAGCGGTGAAGAACTCGGTCTGCTGCGCAGGAGCGGATCACTCCCCCGCACGAACAGCGTTGTGAGACTGCAGAGAAACAGCGTGGGACACACAACACAGGAAAAAAAAAAGGTGAATGGGAGTTAGGATCAGGAAGCCTGGAGAGTGCAAGATAAACAATAGAGAACAGAGTGTGGGCCAGCGAGTGCAGTGGGATCTGACCCGCAGGGGAACGTCCTGCTTCCCCACTGACCTCCGCGCCCACTCAGTCAGGGACCGGCCTGAAGTCGGTGCAAAATCGCAGGACATGCTGGGCTCCGTGGAGAGGGCACAGCAGCGGGAAGCCTCCTGAACTCCCCAGAGCTCTGTGCCAGGCCTGCACTGGGCAGGGGAGGGGCTGGTCTGAGCTGTTGCTGGAGGGAGTTAGGAGACAGGCACCTCGCCTCTGGCGGTCAGCAGCACCAGAACAAGGGAGGTGAACACTAAAGTGGGGCTCTAACCTGGAAACTGCTGCGGGCCATTAGGCCGCTTCAGGGTGGGTCAGAAAGTGCAAGACCTCCAGCCCTACAGGTGTGAGACTGCCGGAGGGCAACACACAAGAGACAATGGCCATCCTGTTGACGCGGCTCCCCAGTCGGCATCGGCCAACTCCTGCACAGCAGCCCCCAGCGCTGGCGCTCTGCAGGTGGGCGGCCGCCATTTTGTGGGTCCGAACTCAGATGCTGTGGCGCGCTATGGCTTCCGGCAGCAAGCTTCCGCCAGCCCAGGGACTCTCTGACAGAGTTGGCCTTTCCCCGACCTATTGTCAACTAGCCGCCTGTTTTAATGGAAGAATTTTTAGTGCTTCCACAGTCATGGGAGGCTAACACCTGCAGGATTCACAGGCTCTGGGGCATTGGGCGGACTCTGGTATCACCCCTCCCCCCACGCAGCGACTTTCCCGCCAAAAGTGATAGGCTCCACCTCTGGAGGTAGGGAGAAGCAAGAAAAGCCACATTCCCTGAGCAACCGGCATGACTCTGGGGAGCCTTAGCGCAGATCAATAGTTGACAGTCCAGTGACTTGCCCTGTCAGACCGGCTTAGGTTATCCCGTAGGATCATAACTCTGGGGCCCCTGATCTCCATGTCTGGGTGGCTGCCAACAGTGGGGCTCATGGTCAAGGAAGGAAAATCCTGGTCAGAGGCCACAACAGGTGCACCAACTAACCCCTCCCATCAGGAGCACCCTCCCAGGTGTGGTGGAAGAACCCTGAATAACATATTGCCGGCTCCCCCTAGTGGCAGAAAAAGTAACCATAGAAGCACACACATCCAGGCTGGTAGGCAGCAGCTGCGATCTGCCTTGCTCCTACCACCACCTGAAGGTGGAATAGGGCCAAAGTAACTGTTAAGTGCAGAACGTGGAGCAGCAAGAAAAAATCTTCCAAAAAAAAAGTCCTGGACCAGATGGGTTCACACCTGAATTTTAGCAAACATTTAAAGAAGAACTCATACCTATACTGCATAAATTATTCCAAAACATTGAGAAGGACAATATCCTCCCGAACTCATTCTACAAAGCCAGTATCTCTTTGATACCAAAGCCAGGAAAGGATGTAGCAAAAAAAGAAAACTACAGACCAATATCTCTCATGAATATAGAAGCAAAAATTCTCAACAAAATTTCAGCAAACCAAATCCAACAGCACGTCAAAAAAATAATTCACTGCAACCAGGTGAGCTTTATCCCAGGGATGCAAGGCTGGTTCAACATACACAAATTTATACATGTAATTCACCACATAAATAAATGCAAGAACAAAGACTATATGATTCTCAATAGATGCAGAAAAAACATTTGATAACATGCAGCATACTTTTATGATAAAAACCTGGAACAAAATAGGCATAGATGAGACATTCCTTAAAATTATTAAGGCCATATATGACAAACCCACAGCCAATATCATATTGAATGAGGAAAAATTGAAAGCATTTACACTTAGAACTGGAACCAGACAAGGTTGTCCACTATCTCCACTTCTATTCAACATAGTGCTGAAAGCCCCTGATAGAGCAATCAGACAAGAGAAGGGAATTAAGGGTGTCCAAATGGGGGCAGAAGAGGTCAAACTCTCACTCTTTGCTGAAGATATGCTATTATACCTAGAAAATCCCAAGGATTCAGCCAAGAGACTCCTGAAATTGATAAACAAATTCAGTAAAGTCTCAGGATACAAAATTAATGCACACAAATCAGTGGCATTCATGTATGTCAATAACAATAAAGCCAAAAATCAAATCAAAAATGCAACCCCTTTCACAATAGCATCAAAGAAAACTAAATATTTATGAATATATTTAATGAAGGAGATGAGAGATATTTATAGGGAGAACTATGAAACATTGAGAAAAGAAATTGTAGATGATGTGCACAGATGGAAACCCCTACCATGGATTGGGATGGTAGGGATACAGTGCTAATGGATTGGTAGAAACAATATTGTTAAAATGTCCATTCTACCTAAAGTGATCTAAAGAATTAATGCAGTCCCTATCAACATTCCACCAGCATTCTTTACAGATTTAGAAAAAAATAATTCTATGCTTCGTCTGGAACCAGAGAAGACCTCATATAGCCAAGACAATCTTAAGCAAAAAGAAAAAATTCGGAGGCATCAGTCTGCCAGACGTCAATCTTTACTACAAGGCCATAGTAACCAACATAGCATGGTACTGGCACGAGAATAGAGATACAGACCTTTCAAATAGGATGGAGATCCCAGATATAAAACCATCCTCATATTGTCAACTAATCTTTGACAAACCAGACAAAATATACATTGGGGAAAAGAATCTGTATTCAATAAGTGGGGCTGGAAAAACTGGATATCCACATGCAGAAGATTGAAACTGGATCCCCACCTCTCACCTCTCACAAAAATCAACTCACATTGGATAACAGACTTAAACCTAAGGTGTGAAACCTTAAGAATTCTGGAAGAAAATGTGGGGAAGACTCTTTTGGACATCGGCCTAGGTAAAGAATTTATGAAGAAGACCCCCAAAGCAATCACAGCAGCAACAAAAATTAACAAATGGGACCTGATAAAAATTAAAAAGCTTCTGCACAGTCAAGAAAATTGTCCTTAGAGCAAATAGACAACCTACAGAATGGGAGGAAATATTTGCTTTCTACATATCTGATAAAGGGCTGATAACAAGAATCTATATAGAACTTAAGAAAATCAACAAGAAAAAAATCAAACAACCCCATCAATAAATGGGCAAAGGACATGAACAGAAACTTTTCAAAAGAAGACAGAATAATGGCCAGGAAACATATAAAAAAGTTCTCAACATCTCTAATCATTAAGGAAATGCAAATCAAAACTACAATGAGATATCACCTAACTCCAGTGAGAATGACCTCTATCAAAAAGTCCCAAAATAACAAATGCTGGCGTGTATCTGGAAAGATTGGCACACTCTTATACTTCTGGTGAGACTTCAAATTAGTACAACCCTTGTGGAAGGTAATTTGGAGGTACCTCAAAGAACTAAAAATAGAAATACCATTTGATCCAGTAATACCGCTACTAGGAATCTATCCAAAGGAAAAAAAGACATTCTGTAATAAAGACATCTTCACTCGAATGTTTATAGCAGCACAATTTACAATTGCAAAGATGTGGAAACAACCCAAATGCCCATCAATACATCAGTGGATTAATAAAATGTGGTATATGTATACCATGGGATACTATTCAACTGCAAAAAAACAATGGTGATATAGCACCTCTTATATTATTCTGGATAGAGATTGGGCCCATCCTTCAAAGTGAGGTATCACAAGGATGGAAAAACATGCACCACATGCTCTCACCATCAAACTGGTACTAATTGATCAACACTTAGGTGCTCACATGGTAGTAATACTCACTGGGTGCTGGTTAGGTAGTGGGGGGTGGGGAGGTGGAGGATAGAGCAGGTGGGGTGGGTAAACCCACAGCTAATGGAGACAGGACGCACTGTGTCAGGGAAGGACATGCTTGTAGCCCTGGCTTGAGTGAAGCAAATGTGTTTCATGTAACCAAAATGTTTGTACCCCCATATTATCCTGAATTAAATAAAAAAGTATATAAAATGCACTTAATTTTTTTAAATATATGATTTTCAAAAGCAGAAAATCAGATTTCATTTTTGTTAATAAAATGAAAAGAAAGGCCACAGATTGGCAGAATATATTTGAAAAGTACATATCTGATAAATGATCTGTATGCAGAATATATAAAGCAATTTTACAAGGTAACAATAAACAAACAGTATTTGAAATATGGGTAAATTGTGAGCACTTTACAAAAGAAAATTATGAATGATCCTAAGCACATGAAAAGAACTTCAGACATCAGGAAAGTGTAAATTTACAACCACAGCGAAATGCCACTACATACCCACTAGAATTCAAATTCTATTAAAACATCTAATTGGCCAAGCAGTTCTCTGTCCAGATCTTTGATATAGTCTCAAGATTTTCAAGTGAGCATTGCTGAAGACAATCAAGGTCCAGTCTCAGGAAAAGAAATAGCAGTAACAAGTGGAGAAATTTTGAGCACAAGTGATTAGGTTGAGATTCAAGACAAACTCAAATCTATGTTCTAATACACCTGCATTTGTTCATTGTATGAATATATCTAAGCCATCAAGTGGCAGGCAAAAATTATATGCAGTTATAAAAGACATGAAAAGGCAGGAGAGGATGGATAGTGAGAAGTCAGTGAGGTTCCAAGCAATATTACACTATATCTGACGTATTTCTCCATATGGTAAATGTAATATGTAACAGGGGTAGCTGAAACATACTTGCTTTTTAATATCCATTTCTATCTTCCATCAAAGCAACTCTTTTTTCTTGTGTCATATAATGATTCACATTTGTAGGTCATGTTCTGATCTAGAGGTTAATTCTATCTTTTTTAAAAATAATAATTCTGCATGATAAAAAACATAGATTCCAAAATTTAAACAAATTCATTATCTGTGACTACTTTCAAATTACATTAATAAAATACATTTTGAATTATTTCCAAATAATAAAGTCCTTTCTGTTATCTATAAGTAGCAAACACCAAAATCATGTGAAATTGCCTGTCAGCATGATAAACTATTTTCCTTGCTCTGCCTATAAAGATGAACATGGATACCTCGGGTCTGTCTCAGGAGCTCTTTCGTCAGCTAGTATCAGAAAGGTGCCACTGGGAAACTCAGTAGCTTCATAGTGTCACCGAAGATGTGCAATTTTTTGTACATTTATGTGCTGCTGTCCTCATGTGGTTGCACTTTTTCCCCCTAAGACCTGTTATATCACGGTAAAATGTTTGCTTGAAGATCCAGACATTACATTGGCATATGTGCCTCTTTTCCTGCTATCTTCTCTTCTATGACTTCCTCACTGGACTAGAGCATGCTGCTGTCCCACGTGCAATGAGAAGAAAATGTGGTTCAAGAAAGAAGGAAGAAACAGGCTATTTAGTCGACAACTAGAATTGCCTCTCACAAGGTACATTTCAGACTTAATTTCTTTTATTAATCAGACCCTGTATTTTTACCATAGGTGATAATGATGGGTGCCAGCCTAAGTTTGCAATCATGGAATCACAGCTGTAGGAAATATTACAGAATTATAGCCTACAAAGCCAAGATTTAAGACATGGTTAAAATGAGACTATAATAAATGATTTAACTCTTGCAAATGGCAATTAATTGCTGTATAGAAATCTCTTTTTTTAAATCAAGCTTATACTAAGTCAAATTTAAATTCTACTTTTATTTCGATTGCAATAAAAAATTCTGTACTGTAAAACCTGTCAGATGAAAATAAAATTTTGATGGAAAAAAGAGAAACAATTTTACATGTATTTTGTGAGTTTTGCATTCCATAATGGAGACACATATTCTGACAGAAAAAATATTCCTCCAATGTAAAATTAAAAGATTCTGTCAAACTAGAAAATGTATGCCCACAGAGAGTGACATTCTAAAGTGATTCTTTAACCAGTTATAATATATCTATTAAATACATTAATTAGCTGTTCAATTCATCTTGGTGTGTACCTCTAAACAAAGATTTTGTACATAAAAATAAGACAGACTTTTATTTGGGCAAAAGCTAAGATGAAAATGGTCAAAAATCATTTATACTCATTTTTATCAGAACTCTTGATATCCTATATAAAATATTGATACTATAAAAAATAATATTCTGTATATGCATCATATAGACCAATATCAAAATGCCAAACCATGCTCTGCAATGTCTGATATATTAATAAGCTTATTTTTAAATGTTCATATTACTCAAATAGTCAATTATATGAATTTATTATCTTGTAAAATTAGGCAGTGACAGTCTGCACACAATCAAGACACTCTTCCACTAGGAAAGGAACCAGCTGCCTCTGCCCTAGCTTCTAAAGAGAGTCCTATTGTTCCTAGCACTACTTTGGACTCTGTGTGTCTGTTTTATATTTCATTTTTGGAGACAGAGATGAACATATCTTGCTTGTTCCTCTGTTCCTGACTGGTGCTAATGAGCAGGAGGAAGGAAAAGATGATTTCACTACACTTAGTGAAATCAGAGTCTGATTATGGGAGCATAGTGTCTGCTGTGATCCTCTTTTAGGTGGGCATCCACCTTGTTTTAAGTGAAAGGTGCAAGCAGTGTTTCTAATCTGAAATCCAGACATTCCTCAGGAGAAGGACATGCAGATACAGAAAGGATCACTGCAAACACAGGAAACAAACATGGAGTCATCAGGTAAAAACCCTCCGGTACTTAAAGGAAGCTTCTTGAATCTTTAGAGTATTGAGAACATCAGTAAATCTTTCTCTGGGAGAAAGGAAGAACTTGTAAAATCGCCTAGTCTCTTCTAGCACTGAGCCCTAATTTAACGAGAAATGTATGATTTGCCTCTCTGGCCTCCAGTGTTCTACCTGATCTCCTCTCACTGTCCGGATACATGTGTGTTTGTGTCTGCAAGTGTGCGTGTGTGGTAACTGTGGACCTGTTCATGGATGATGTGCACTTTATCAACCTCATGCCCACTTTATCCTGGGAAGTAGGTGAGCCTTACCTACTTCTCCCAGGGTTCCCATCACCTCCCACTTCTAGGAGTCTTTCTATCATCTTTCTTTCCAGACAAGCCAATTCTTCTTGTTTGTTTCAAAGGTGGTATTAATGGTAAGAGCAAAAGGCAGAGAGTCTCTGTCTTGTGATTTGGGGAAGTTTACATCATGTTCATACCCACGGTAATGACCACCCCACCCCTTCTACCTTCTATCACATGCACCTTTGTTCCTTTTCCTTTATGACTCGTACCACCACCAACACTTGTTTTATTATTTCTTTCCCTGAGAGTCTGAGAATATATGGAAACTCAAAAGAAGATGCTGATGACATCTTAGATAGGTTCTGGGTCCTTCCCTATTAATGTTCCTCTTAGAACTTCCTTCAATGAATCCCCATTGCTACACATTCCTTGGGTGAATTCTTGAAGGTTTTCACATACAGTGCTCTTCCGGTGCACTTGAGAAATATACTCCTTGTGTGTTTTTCTCAGCAATAATCCCACCATCTCTAGAGTCTTGCTTCCCTTCTTCATCCTTCTCCAGCTTCAGTTTATAACTCTAGAGCTCAGCCTATCCTTAAAACAAAATTTGACTTCTGTTAAGAGAGGTCTGAAGGTATTTCTGTCCTCTGTTGAGACCAAAGACAGAATTTTTTAAATATCTATATATATTGTAACAACTCTAATGAGAGTCTCACATATCATACATTTCATCAACATAAACTGGTTTAGTCATTTCCTTCAATGGTTTTCATTTATTATGTTTTAATTTAATTTAATTTTTTTGAGATAGAGTCTCACTCTGTTGCCTGGTCTAGTGCTGTGGCCTTAGCCTAGCTCACAGCAACCTCAAACTCCTGGGCTCAAGTGATCTCCTGCCTCAGCCTCCCGAGTAGCTGGGACTACAGGTGTGTACCACCACGACTGGCTAATTTTTTCTATTTTTAGTAGAGACTAGGTCTCATTCTTGCTCAGGGCTCAGGCTGGTCTCGATCTTCTGAGCTTAAGCTGTCATACCACCTCAGCCTCCCAGAGTGCTAGGATTACAGGCATGAGCCACCACACCCAGCCTTCAATGGTTTTTAGTATATTCACAATCATGTAATCATCACCACAATCAATTTTAGAACATTTTCATCACCCCAAAATAACCCTGTACCCATTAGTAATCACACTCATTTTCTCCTAAACCCCACCTAGCCTTAAGCAGACACTAGTCTATTTTTTGTAGCTATAGATTTGTCTATTCTTGACACTCGAATAAATGGAATAATAAATATGTGGTCTTTTGTGACTAACCTCTTACTATAATATTTTGTATAATATTTTCAGGGTTTGTCCATGCTGTAGCATGTACAAGTACGTCATTCATTCTTATGGCTGAATGATATTCCATTGTGTGGATATACCACATTTTATTTATCCATACAACAGTTTATCAATATTCAAATTATTTCTACTTTTGGGCTATTATGAAAAAGCTGCTATGACTATTTGTGTGTAAGTTTTGTATGAACATATGCTTTTATTTTTCTTGTTTATATATTTAGGAGTGGAATTGCTTGATCATATGATAATTCAATGATTAACATTTTGAGGAACTTCCAGTCCATTTTCTAAAGAGGCTGAATCATTTTACATTCCTACCAGCAACGTATAATAGTTCTGACCTCACATCCTTACTAACATTCATCTCTTTTTTTATTATAGTTACCTTGGTAGGTATGAAGTGGTAACACACAGAGGTTTCGATTTGCATTTCCCCGCTGGTTAGTGATGTTAAATATCTCTTCATGTGCTTATTGGTCATTTGTATATCATCATTGGAGAAATGTTTATTCCGATCTCTTGCCCGTTATTAATTGGGTTATTTTACTTTTCACTGTTGAGTTATAAGAGTTCTTACTAGTTTTTCTTCTATATGCCAGTCCCTTATAAGATTATGTGATTTGTAAATATTTTCTACCATTCTCTGGGCAGTATTTCATGTTACTGATGATATCATTTCAACACAAAACTTTTTAATTTTGATAGAGTTCACCTTGTCTATTTTTCTTTTAGCACTTGTGCTTTTGGTGTCATATCTAATAAGACTTTGCCTAATTAAAGTTCACAAAGATTTACTCCTATATTTCCTTTTCAGAATTTTATAATTTTTGCTCTTACATTTAATACTATGATCCATTCTGAAGTTATTTTTATTTATGATATGATGAAGGCATTCAACTTTGTTGTTTTCCTTGTGCACGAGCACTGTTTGTTAAAGTCTATCCTTTCCACATTGAATATTCTTGGCATCCTCCTCAAAAATCCATTGAGCATAAATGTTTGGGTTTATTTCTGGACACTCAATTCTTTACCATTGATTTATATGTTTATATTCAAGTCAGTACGACACTGTCTTGATTACTGTAGCTTTATAGTAAGTTTTGAAATTAGGAGCGTGAGTCTTCTAATTTTGTTCGTCTTTTAAAATATTGTTTTGGCTACTCTTAGTTCATTAAATTTTTATATAAATATAAAATCAGCTTGTTAATTTCCACAATAAAATAAAAACCAAAACAGATAGCATTTTGGCAGGTACTGCATTGAATCTGTAGATCAATTTGCAAAGTATTATTTTCTCAATAAGAGTAAGTCTCCTAATCCATGAGCATTGGATAGCTTCCATTTATTTATGTTTCTTTAAATTCTTTCAATTATATATTGTTTCTTTCAGAGTATATGTTTTATGCTTCTTTTGTTACCTTTATTCCTAAGCTTTTTACTCTTTTTGATACCATTATAAATGTAATTATTTTCTTAATATCACTTTCAGAATGTTCATTGCTAGCATATAGAAATAATGTTGGTTTTTATATATTGGTCTTGTATCCTGAAACCTTGCTGGTTCATTGGTTCTATAGTTCTTAGTGGATTCCTTAGAATTTTCTATATAGACGATATCATCTGCAAATAGAGAGAGCTTTACTTGTTCTTTTTTAGTCTTGTTGCTATTTTTTTTTAATTTGTCTACTTGCCCTAGTAACAATATTGTTAAATAGAAGTAGAATAGTACAATGTTCAAGATAGTACATACGTAACCTAAACATCTGTACCCCCATAATATGCTGAAAAAAAAATCTACCATCCACCAAAAGAATGAAAGGAATTAACTATAATAAATAATATTATTTTAAAAAAAGATAGTACAATGTTGAATAGAAGCAGACTTATTGTCTTGTTCCTAATTTTAGGAGGCAGAGATAGAATTTTTTTTTTTTTTTTTTTTTTGAGACAGAGTCTCACTCTGTTGCCCTGGCTAGAGTTGAATGCTGTGGCATTAGCCTAGCTCACAGCAAACTCAAACTCCTGGGCTCAAGTAATCCTACTGCCTCAGCCTCCCGAGTAGCTAGGACTACAGGCATGTGCCACCATGCCCGGCTAATTTTTTCTATATATTTTTAGTTGTTCAGATAATTTCTTTCTATTTTTTTTTCGTAGAGACGGGGTCTCGCTCTTGCTCAGGCTGGTCTCGACTCCTGAGCTCAAACAATCCGCCCGCCTAGGCCTCCCAGAATGCTAGGATTACAGGAGTGAGCCACGGCGCCCAGCCTAGAGATAGAATTTTTGATTTAAAAAAAGACACCAAAAAACAGAAACTGCATGTGGGGTCCTTTGTTTCTCTTTCTATTCTTTCACAATTAGGCAGCAATTCTTTGTCCCTCGCTCTTCTGCTCCAAATGGCAGAGTGGTTAAAAGCGTGCTGCTTATTTTAGCTAGCATACAGAGTATGTTCAATGTTTCATGCAGCCCAGCCAAAATGGGAATAGTCAGCATTCAAAGATCATATAGTGAAATAAAAATGAAAACAAAACAAAGCAAAACAACAACAAAAAAATTAAGTAAATGTTACCTAAATCTTCCACTGAAAGTAAGCAGTGTCACTGAGAACAAAAATTTATTTTCTCTGTATAATGACTTCTAAAGAAACACATTCAAACACACACAAGGGAAAACTGAATACAATATCATCCATTAAAAATACATAAATGTGTATGTGTATGCAATTTTTCTGTACATAAAATTTTTTTAAAAAATCTGAAAGACAAAATGAAATAATAGAAAGTGTACAACTTTTGCAGCCAAGCAGTACTGCACTGAAACTTTCAATTACTACTTTTGTGATTCTTTTGGAAAAGTGCCAACTGATCTCACCTCTTAAGCATGAATTACAACTCCCATATTAGAAATGTATTTTAGGAACTGGAAGTAATGCAAGTAAAATTCCCAGTATAATGATAGACAGTAGTACTGATTACAAAGAGTACAAATCAAAGCAAGCAAACAAACAATAACAAAAAATTTATGTAATTCATATCTAGTTAAGTATATTTTTTGATAATTGGTCTCAAATATTTTAAGAAATAATTATGAAATTGTGACTTGAGAAAAACGTGTGGGATGCTTAGATATTGATGATTTTAATCAATAATTCCTAGAATGTCCTATTTTTCTATGCATGACTGCTCAATGATTTTCTTTAACTCATATTTCAAAACTCAGTTCAAACGTCTTGGTAACTTTTATTATTCTCAAGAATGACTTTTTTTTTCCACAGCATTTCTTGTCTATCTGCATTAAGATACTTTTCTATGCAAGGGAAAGTATAAATAGAAAAAAATTACTTCTTCCTTTTAAAAATAAGGGAAGAAACTTGACTTCCATTCCCTTCCTTTTTTTAGAGCATTTACTTTAGAAGTCTTGTAATTGAATATTTTTTCTGTCTTTTTGAAGTGTACATAAAACTTTTTAGAAGCTAAATGAGCCTATTGCCTGCTTTCAGATCCTGGAATGTTTTTCTCAAATACCTGAGAATCATCTTCTTAAAATGTCATCATAATGAAAGACAGTGCCCCTATCTCCCACTTTCTCTGGAAGGGTTGGAGCTTAACTTTGGAGGGAATTTACTTTCAAGTTGCAAAACTACTGCCTGTCATAAAGATATGAGAAGTTTAGTTTTCTTTGAATAGAGCCAATTAACTAACACAGATGGTCACCCCAATTACCAAGTAAATTTAGGATGAACTATGTGTGACAAATGGTGCTGTCAAGTCCTCTTACTTGAGGACTAGTTATTGTGTATCTTGAGAACATGTATGTAATGGATTGTATCTGTTTGGCTATGTAAAAGCATCAGATTTCTTTCTGTCTTTGCAATCCATTAGCAGATTCATATTCTAGTTTAATATTTAGTTAGCTAAAAACAAACAAACAAACAACAACAAAAAAAATCCTATTTTCTGTTTTCTTCCTCCTCTCCCTTTGTGGAAAGATTTTTTGTTCTGGGAAGATTTTTTTTTTTAAATTATATTTCCATAACAATTTTTGTCACAAGGATGAGATATCTGACAGTTCCTGAATTTAGCAGATGAGCTTAAAGTCAGTGACCACATAATGATCAGGTAGGAATTCCCAAATTATAAAATATCTTCCTTCTAGCTCTCTACTCTTTGGGAATACTAGGTGGATGAGCCTCTCCAAATTCAAAATATCACTATTGAGTAGGCATGGAAAATCCAGGTCTAAAGTCTTGTCAGGATCACCATTTGGTTGGAAAATATTGGACGCCAGGAATGTTGCTTTCAGGTCTTTCTCTTAAAGGGGTAACATCTCTTTGTCACATTTGGAAGGGATAAATGACAATCCAATCTTACAGTTCCCTGAGGATAATTCTTTTGACTTAGCCAAAGGAAGCCAACTATCTGCCCTCCTCCGCAACTATGAAAGCTCTCAGGACATTAGAGACCCATCAAGAAGAACTGCTTAAGACAATATTTGAAGCCTTTCTGCTAAGTCAGCTGGGAAAAGTTTCATTGGTGTACGCAGAAGATGGAAGTGTCCCCCAGTTGATTTCACTGGTGGTTTGTTAAGACTTTCTTGAAAAACACTGCCAAGGAAACAAGAGAAAATCAAAATTGTCCTTGGGCCCTAACCACATTTTTATTGGCTCTTCTGCTAACTACCAAAACCAAAGTTAAGAAAAAGGTGATAGGAAGGCAAGAATAGACTGTTACTCAAATAGTAGCAGCAGTTACTTGGTTTGAGGACATCTAAAGTAAGACAAATAAGACAAGAATTCAAAAGCTGCTGTGTGGACTGCTCTGTTAGAACTCTTTGCTAAAGGAAATGATCTCTTCTGGCCAGCCTACAAAGGGAGCAAAGGATGAAGGGAAACTCATATGTCATTATTGCAAGAAGCAAGGACATTGGCAGAGGGATTGTAGAAACAGAGGATGTAGGAATTGTAGGAACAAGAAAATCAGAAATGCCCAGAAAGCCAGAAAGTAATTAGTCAATAGTTTAAACTGGACAGAATTAGGGAATTGCAAAGGTGGGAACTGATGATCCTGGTGCTACTTATTTTGAAATTTCCTAAGGAATTTCCCTTTTTTCATTTGGTGAAAGATTGACACAGTTTGTTGGTATTTGAGGTCAACCTTTTACTTCTTTCTTTCTTTTCCTCCATAGTTCTCACACAGATAGGTCCTCCTGCTGAGGAACTTATGTTCTTACTTTCAACTGATTCTCCTGTAAACTCACTGGGAGAGAATTGCTGTGCAATTTATAAGGCTACGTCTTAGTCCATTCAGGCCACTATAACAAAATATCTTAGACCGAGTGGCTTAGAAACCACAGAAATTTATTTCTCATAGTTCTGGAGGCTGGGAAGGCCGAGATCAAGGCACTGCTAGATTTAATATTTCTGATTTATAGATGGTTGTCTTCTCATTGTAACCTCACACTATGGAAGGGACAAGGGATCTCTTTGGGGCCCCTTCTATAAGGTCAGTGATCCCATTCGTGAAGTTTTCATCTTCATGACCTAATCATCTTCCAAAGGCCTCACCTCCTAATACAATAACCTTGGGGGTTAGGATTTCAACATATGACTTTTGAGGAGACACAGACACTCAGATCACAGCAGGTTGCCATGTTCTATAATCTGGATGGAGTGTCTGTGGAGTTCCTTTGGAAAGAAAAAAGGTTGTTATGTACCTTCTGAAAGAATGAAAGAGGTGTAGCAAAGAGTAATAGTCTCATGCCAGGCTGGAAAAGCACCCAGATCTGAAACACATTGATGCATTGTTTTAGGCTCTAGGGAATAATGATACTGGTTTAATTTGAGATATAGAACCAATAAAAATAACTTACCAAAAAGGTAAGCCATGACCTTGTGTAAAACAATATCCTTCTTAGAAATCCTATTTAAAAGCAATAGAACCAGTTATAAAATAATTAGAAAAATAAAGGATAATTTTTTAAAGGGTGCTCCCCCTGTAATGTTCCCATACTTTCAGGAAAGAAGGAAGGCAAATTTGAAAAAGGTAATTGACTTCAATATAAATTTGTATAAGATCTTAGAGAAATAAATAAATTTGCTATTCCATTATCCCTCGTAGTTCTTAACCCTGCACCTGTGATGACTTGGTACCATAATCTGCAAAGATTTTCTCTGTAACTCAACTATAAGTGGTCTTCATTTACTGTCTTTCTTTCATTTTTTCTTTCTTTCTTTCATTTTTTCTTTCTTTTATTTTTTTTTTCTTTTCTTTGTCTCTCTCTCTCTCCCTCACTCTCTCTCTGTTCCTCTAGCAGACAGGTTTAAATTCTTGTTTGCTTTGGCTTATGCAGGAATCCAATATTAATGACAAAGATTATTCAAGGATTTTGGAACTATTCTATTTTCTGTTGTCATTTACCAAAAAATTAAAAATAAAAAATTTGGAGGAAAATTTGTCCCACCAAAGGGATTTATAATTGTTAATATGTAGTTGATTTGATAGTGGTATGAGAAACTAAAAACAATAGAAAATTGATATTTTTGTTTTGTTATAATTCTTTGCTTCACAGGGGCATAAATTCTCAGTAGAGTGATTGAAATATCGCAATACTAACTTACTAAAATATTTAAGGCATAAATAAGGCATAAATATTTACGTTGTCAGCTTTGGGCCACAAAATCTAGGCATTACAATGTAGGAGTCAGTTCATTTTGCAAATAACATGGCCCACTACAAAAAACAACAACAACAGTTCGAGAGACTAGTACAGTATTGTGGATGGTGGATTCCATTCTGCAGAGTAGACAAAATCTCTGATTGGGCAATTGAATGATAATTCTCTAGATCTTTTGATTTGGTCCCTGGAATCTGAAGATGCTTTTGAACACTGATATTAGCTATAGGCTTTTCCCCAGCACTGGTGATTCCAAATATTTTAAAAACTCAACTTGATTTATGTAATATTTCTGTCAATATTACATATTTACTAATGTTTATTAGATGAGCCAAGTACTTGGGGATAATAGTGGCCAACTTAAGGTTCCCTATGCTGTGGTGACTTATTAAAACTTGAAAAATTATGTTTTGTTTGAAAACAAATCTGCACAAGCAGAAAAAGTTAATAGCTGTTACTAAAGCTGCAATTCTTGATTCTGGATTTAAAAATGAATGCATGATTTATATAACAATAATGAATATATGTCTGGCATCTGTCATGCAACAAAGCAAATTTTTAAAACTAGAGGATTTTTGATTTCTGTTGGACCTAAAAATATCTCATGGAAATTGATAGCTGATTTGTTAGCCTGCTCAGATGTCAGTAATTCATTTTGCTGACAGACCTGCAAAAGCTACTGTTAAAACATGGTAGATTCCAAACTTAGAAGCTCTATTTTTACTATAACAAAAAAAGTTTGTTTGTTTTCAAAAATATATTTCACAAAAGAAAATGGATTATTAAAGAAGCTAAAAGAAATTTGTCTAGACTCTGGGAATTACCTAAGAAAATAATTTCTACACCACAGTCTTTTTTGCTTAGTTCATAATGTATGTCATCAACAAAATCATCTGAATAAAAGGCAGATTTTTAAAACACTAGACTCTTCTGGTGCCTACCATATATTAAAAATTTCTAAATATATTAAAGAGATGTACTGTTTTTCAGTAGAATTCTTTACAGCTACTCCCAAGATAAGCATTTGCTCTCCCTGACCAACTTTACCAAGAACCAGGTAGCAGTTAGATTTCATACAGCCAATGCTTGTAAAAGGTAAGAGATTTTATCTTGTTATGACATGTATGATGTCCAGATGGCCTGAAGTCATTCCCTCTTCAAAAATCCAGTGTTCAGGCAATGGTAAAGACTCTCCTAATAAACATAATTTCCGCTTTTGGGTTACCAGAGCATTTAAATGACAGAAAAAAATATTTTATCTTTACTGTCATCCAGGAATTATGCAAATGTGTACTGATTCCTATAATCCTCAATCTTCTGGAAAATAGAGCCAATATATCAAACTCTAAAAAAACTCATTAACTGAGATTCTGAAACCTGCTATATTAAGATGGTCTAGAGTTTCACCACTAGCCTTGTTAAAAATTAGAGTGATCCCTTCAAGCAAATATACAGAAACTCTTCCTTTAAATTTATGTTTGGAAGGCCTGTAAATTTAGGTCTAAGACCATGTCCCATGCCTTATTTACCTGAATACTCTCACAATCATGTTCAGTACTTAAAAGGGCTTCTCTCTTCCCTAGGGATCCTTAGACATAAAGTCCTAAGGATCTGGAAGGCCCCACTTGAAGAAGATAGACATCACTGAGGGCCAGGAGATTTTGTCTACATAAAAATGTTCCCCAATAAAGACAAGATGGGCTATCACTGCACTGGAAGAGACCTCTTCAAATGTTGCTGATCTCCCTTATGGCTATCAAAGTGAAAAACAATAACAACAACAACAAAGTTTGATTTATGTTTTCCATAGGAAGCCAACTCCCTGGAATGACTGGACTGAGGTCACACAAAGGACTTGAAATTTGTATTTTCCAAAGTTATTGATATTGGTACTAAATTCAACTAAAAGGTATTCTCACAAACTTATTACTGTTTTCATAGACTGCCTTGTCATCCCATTCATAATATGATTGTTTCAATTACTTTAAACATCATATTTTGCTAAAAACAAATAAATTATTTGTTACATCACTTTTTTTTTTCCTGTATGCCCACTAATGAACAAAGTAACTAAAATGCATCCAGGTACTTAAGCCCTAAATTTGACATAAAAAGATGTTTTAACTGGTTTGATCAGAGGATGAGGTAGAAAAAAAATTAATGGTAGACACAGAAATCTGGCATTTACAGACAAGAGAATGATAAGACAGCTCTAATGTCACTCACTTAACTTTGGGATTGTCCCCAATCCCAAAATAGTTGATGGACAAAGATGAATTTGTGTTATTCATTTAGATTTATTTAACTGTTATAAAAATATAACTATTGACTTAGACCCAATGCAAGAAAAAAAAGGCCCATAGGGCGGGTTTGTCCTCAAGACGTAAAACAATTAAAGTCATATACCTTAAATATTGGAAGTTCGCTCTGTCTCATTCAATGGTTATCTCATAATGAGGTTTTAATACTAGATGAAGAATGTCGTTTCTTTTCACATCTGAATATAATTATTTGGGAAGTTAGAAAAATTATTAAAGGGTCTAAATTTTCATATATATGTGATAGAACACATGTGATTGACTAAAACTTACAAGAAATTTATTGGACCATGCAAGGAATATTTTTAATTAAAAATTTAGATCATCAGGTTCCAGTGTAAAACTACTCTTTAGTCTTGGATTGGGTAAAGCTTTATGAGGAACTACCAAATCATGCTTACATAGTACCCATTTGAAAATGCAAGCAATGTTTCTGTGGGAGGTAGAAGCCTAACTTCAGTAGGTATTTAGCTTCAAGTTGCAAAAATACCTTATGTTACAAAGATATGAGAACTCATTTTTCCTTTGGATAACATACGGAAGATCATCCCAGTTACCAAGTAAACTTAGGATGACCTATGTGTAATAAATGGTGATCTAAAAACTTCTTACTTGAGGACTAATTATTTTTTATCTTGAGAACGTGTATGTAATGTGTTGCATCTTCTTGGCTAGGTAAAAGTGTGAGATTTCTTTCTGTCTTTGCAATCTCTTCGTGGATTGCCTGCGATGTCGTTTAATACTTATTCAATAATGTAATTGTGTTCTTTCTCTTCTCCTTCTACAAAAAGGTTTCCTGGGTTAAGAGGAGATTCTTTTTCTTAATTATTTATCCCCGACATATAGTGTCATAGTTTGTTTTTTATTTACCTCAACCAATAGATAGTGAATACCTGAAAGGCAAGTCTATATATTGCTAATATTTTTATACCTATGCCTAGTATTTATTAGTCAATAAATATAGATTTAATCCTATTATGTTTATAAAATATTATATTATACATATGTATGATGACAAATGGTTAAAATACTATGAAAGAAAAAAGGAGTTCTGCTTTACGGCAGCTATATCTTTTTTATTTCTACTATGCTCTTATACCAGCCTTTTCCCCTACACCCATAAATCATTTTATCCCTACGATTTCTGAAATTTTTACTTGTAGTTGCCCAGATCTTCACTTTTCATGGCCCTGTGCATTTACATGTATGCCAGGTCCCCTCCCCCCATCTCAGGAATGCCTTCCACAAACAATCCTGGACCTGCCTCTGTGGCAGTTGTGTTTGCATGTAGGGAAGAGAAAGGATGACTAAGGGATATGAACGAGAGATAGACTTACTTTTGAAAGGAACTTCTTTGAGTAACTTTGAAATTTTGTTCTATGTATGCATTATCTATTCAAAAATAGACACAATAATTAAATATATTTTGATAAGAAAAACTTAATACAGAGGTCACTTCCTCTAGCAATTCTCCCAGTACCCTTTGTTGTCTAGGCTGTTGGCCCCATGAAAGTAGTGCGCTGCTTTGGGACCAGCCACACGGTCACTGCTTAATAAAGCGTTGCTGAGTGAATGGAGACATAGGAGGAAGCATGTGTTATCAAGTTATCAATGGCTCTAGCATTTTAATGGAAAAATTTCTTCCAACTGCTGTGAACGAGAAATGACAAAGCTTACCTCTAAGCTATTGGTCTAAAGAGCCGGGACAAGTTTTAGAAAGAAGTTAATCTCTGTCTTGCAATCAATAATTTACTGTTCATACGGCCATGTTTAAAACAGCTTTTAAGCAGAAACTACTGATGAAACGTGTCTTTCTTAACCACAGTGAAGTTCTATTTCTGCCTGTGACTAAAATGGTGTTCAATGATTCCATTTCAGTGGCTATCTTAATACATACGTTGTAACACTAGACATTCCTTAATGAGGGAAGTAATTTTTCAAAAACAGAGATCAATAATAATGAGTCAATGGCATATCTCTTTTGAAGAGCATTGCAATATATTTGGAACAGTAGTCTCCTCATATTCATGGGGAGTAAGTTCCAAGATCCCTGTTGGATGCCTGAAAATGTGGCTAGAACTGAACCCTGTCTACACTATGTATATACTATGTTTGCATGTATACCTATGATAAAATTTAATTCATAAATTTGGTACAATAAGAGATTAACAATAACCAATAATAAAATAGAACCATTATAATAATTTACCATAATAAATGTTATGTGAATGTTTCTCTCTCAAAGTATCTTACTGTGCTGTACTCACTCTTCTTGTGAAGATGTGAGATGACAAAATGCCTACATGATGAGAGGAAGTGAGGAGAATGATGCAGATATTGTGACGTAATGCTAGGCTACTATTGACCTTGAACACAAGCACTGCAATACCGTGATCAGATAACCAAGATGGTCACTAAGTAACTAACAGGCAGGTAGTGCATACAGCATGGATATGCTGCACAAAGGGAGAATTCACATTCTGGGCAGGATGAAGTGAGATGGTAGGAGATTTCATCATGCTACTCAAAACAGCACACAGTTTAAGACTCATAACTTATTTCTGGAATTTTCCATTTAATATTTTCAGACAGTGGTTGAGTGTGAATAACTGAAACCATGGAAAGCAAAAGCATGGGTAAAGGGAACTACTGTATTATGCCTTTCATGGGTACCTAAAAATACTAAATAAAACAAAGATATCTGCTAAAAAGCAAAATAATCATGATAATGAACATGATTATGATTATTATACAGGCTCAAACTATAGAAGATTTGTTTATTCAGTATCATTTATATAAAATATTTTTAGAACATTAAGCACCAGATATTTCTCTATTTTATTGTTGTACAAAACATGGGATATTATGAAATAAATATTATAAAGTCAGAGAAGGAAAAGGTTAGACAACCTATTTTCTTTTCAGTGTAATCTAAATTGGGAAAACCAGCATAGGAAATAACTGAATAACAGAAGTCATTCTAGATGAGTTAAGGAATAGCAGTGACCATAAGGACAATGTGTTTTGAAAGTGTCTTGAGTGCAGTTGCATATTTGTTTCTTAGACTGTCTTTGCTTAATAATTAGCATATAAACAGTCCCAACTAGGATTGGAAGTTTATGTTTCATTAACCTCACTTACAATACCTAAAGGAGGCATCCACATTTAAATTCAGGGAGAAAATTAGTCTAAATAAACTCTTCTGAATATGATAATCTTGAAACAGCCACAAACACACTGGGCCCTGACCAGCATCTCAAATTTCATTAAGGAACACACACACACACACACACACACACACACACACACACACACATACACACACAGCAGGAATGAAAACACTCACTGATACGATTTCCTCAAAGGAAATCTTGAATGATATCTTTAAAAATTATCTTATATTAATAGTATTGAACTATACATTTTATTTTTAAAAAGTCTTTCATTCATTTATTTATTCAGCCATATGGCAATTCATGTTACCTTTTGTTCATCAATTCATTCATTCTTCATTTAACAAATATTTAAAAGCTCCTACTTCAGGTAAAGTACAATTCTAGAACCAATAAGAGATGACCTCAAGAAAAATAAGACCTAAATCCTGCTGTTGTGAGGCCTGCTTTTCTAGTAGAAAAAATAAGACCATGAACAGGTACAAATTCAAAACAACATGAGTTTTTAAATTTGAGGTTCTCAGTCATGTTGGCATAAAACAGAACTTAGTAAGACACAGAGTGAGTTCAGAGAAATTTCTATCATCCAAGAAACAGAGTGAATAATGGTTAAGAACAAGATCACTCAAACCTTGGCCTGTGTCTGCGCTTGGTCATTATTCCCCCATTACCTTAGGCAAGCCAGTTGATGTCTCATTGCCTCATCTTCCACATGTGTGAATGGGGAGTGATAATAATGATACGTACATTATGAGTTGCTGTGAGGATTAAATTAGCTCAGAAACATGAGGTGTTTAGAACTGTATCTGGTATGTAGTAAAATGGTGAGTTTTATCTTTCATGCATCATGAACATTTTCAAAAAGAATAGATATTTTAGCTAACCAGTATCTCAAATATAGGTTCTTTTGGTTTTCATTTAGAAAAGTGAATTCCCAATTTCAGAACTAAAACTAAATCAGTTCTTCACCAGCACTAAATATTTAGTGCCCCCGTGAGGACCTCACTGACCCTTCAGAATTACAAAGTTTGTATTAGAAAAAGTGCTGGACTGAGAGTGGAGTGTACCAGTTATAATGATAATTGTACAGTAATAGTTATATGACTTTCAGCAAATTAGAAGCTGTATATTGTGAACTTCAATATCCTAGTCCATAAAATAGGAAGCAATGTTGTGTATATGTGTGTAAAGGTTTGGGAGTCCAGCTGCAAAGGCATTTAAATACTACAATAGGGCTTGAAGGCTTATAGTACCAGAGAAGGCACTTTGGAGTCTTACAGTCTAAAGATTTGCTACATGTGCTGCAATTTATGCTTCATAAAACTTAGGAAAGCACAATAGCATGTACCAATCATAAAAGTGCGGTGTCTTGAGGTCAGGCACATCATATCCAGCTGGTAATCAACAGAATACATGAAACAAAGCTGAAGTTTAGTTGAGAGATTTTATGTAGATATCTTATTCTTGGATCAATACCAACTCTGTATTTGTATTTTTCATTTGTGTGAAATGTATTTTCTCACCTGCAGGTGAAAGGAAATGGCTATCACATTCTTTAAGCTCTATTTCACATTGGTCTACTTAAGAGCTATCGTAAAATAAATATTGTGAGTACAAATTGTACCCAAATTGAAGATAAAAAAATCTACAATATGAGATTACTGTAATACATCCAAACAATAACAAAATATATAAAGTAAAAAGTTTCAATGCTCTTTCATCCCCATCCCTGGCTACTTAGCATAGTCACCACTCCTATTCCTCTGTTTTTGTCCTTTCTGGATGGAATCACTATTAACCACATGGTATGATTCTGTTCAAATTAGTTTTCTTTGTATTTACATTCACACATATGTACATGTAAACTTGAATATTTTTTCTTTGTATAAATGGGACTGTATCATGTATTTTATTCTTTTTTAAAATTTAAAAGTTTTTAAAAATTTATTTCAATATATTGAGGGGGATAGAAGTACAGTTTTGTTACGTGGATATATTGCATAGCAGTGAGGTCTGGGTTTTAAGTGTACACATCACCCAAATAGTGTGCATTGTGCACAATAGGTAATTTTTCATCCCTCACCCTGCTCCCACCCTCCCACCTTTGAAGTCTTCAATATCTATTATTTCGCTTTGTGTTACCATGTGTCCCCATAGTTTTGCTTCCACTCATAAGTGAGAACACCAGGTATTTGATTTTTCCATGACTGAGTTATTTCACTTAGGATAATGGCCTCCAGTTGCATCCAAGTTACTGCAAAAGATATTATTTCATTATTTTTTTATGGCTGGGTGGTATTCCATGGTGTATGTGTGTGTGTGTGTGTGTGTGTGTGTGTATGCAAGCATGTGTGTGTGTGTGTGTGTGTGTGTGTGTGTATATACATATATATGGAGGAATATATAAAGAATGGATATATATATATATACATATATATATACACACACACCATATTTTCTTTATCCATTCCTCCATTGATGGACACTTAGGTTGATTCCATAAGTTTATAATTTTTAATTGTGCTACAATAAATGTATCAGTGCAGGTATCTTTTGGATATAATGACTTCTTTACCTTTGGGTAAACACCCAGTAGTGGGATTGCTGGATTGAATGGTAGATCAAATTTTAGTTTTTTGAGAAATCTCCGTATTGTTTTCCATAGAGGTTGTACTAAGTTACATTCCCATCAACAAGGCATAAGCATTTCCTATTAACCACATTTAAGCCAACATTTATTGATTTTTAACTTTTTTATTTTTTTAGACAGATTGTTGATCTCTTGCCTGATCTAGAGTGCCCATGGTGTCAGCCTAACTCACAATTACCTCAAACTCCTGGACTCAAGCGACCCTCCTGCCTCAGCCTCCCAAGTAGCTGGGACTACAGGAGCATGCCACAATGCCCAGCTAATTTTTTCTATTTTCAGTTGTACAGCTAATTCTTTTCTATTTTTTAGTAGAGATAGGGTCTTGCCCTTGCTCAGGCTGGTCTCTAACTCTGGACTTCGAGCGATCCTCCTGCTTTGGCCTCCCAGAGTGCTAGGATAACAGGTGTGAGCTACTGCGCCTGGCTAGTTTTTTAACTTTTTAATAATGGTAATTCTGACTGAGGTGATTTTAATTTGCATTTCCCTGATGATTGGTGATGTTGAGCATTTTTCCAAATGTTTGTTGGCCATTTGTATATCTTCTTTTGAAAAATGTCTGTTCATGCTGTTTGCCCACTTTTAAATGGGGTTATTTATTTTTTTCTTGCTGAGTTTTTTAGTTCATTGAGAAGGCAGAACGGCTCTCTGACAGTTTGGAAGCCAACAGAGTCTGCTGCAGCGATGAGGGGAGCAAAACAAACTCCAACCCCTACCCTTTTCATGGGACTCCAAGTTCCTCAGGGCTTGAACTCTGTCAAACTCTTGCTTAATTTTTATTCTGCAACCCAACTTCTTCCAGTAGGTTCATACTCTTCCCTCAGTATTTTTCTTGGACTGTGCCTATAATTTTGATTTGTCTTTTTAAGGAGAACTGGTTAGCAATGTCTGTAGTTAGCCATCTTAAAAACAAAACAAAACAAAACCATTGTATTTTTTGAATGAAAAATAATAACATATTTTCTGTAAGATTCTTAATTATCTCCTAACATTTATTGGCCATTAACATTTATATTTTTGTGAGATGTGTTTTTACAATTTTTACTCACTTTTTTCTTTTTTAGGTGATAAGCCTTCTTTATAGTTTTCCTTTTCTGTTGCAAATAATTTTACCTAGGCTGTCAATTTGAATTTTAAGTTCGTTTCATTGTCCTGTTAGTATAAAAATATTAGTTTTATAGGATCTAATCATCATTCTTTTCCCCTAAGGCTACTCTTTGCTTTATAAGCCATTTCCTACTTAAAGCATATAAAATACTATTTTTAATTTTCTTATATAAATGTGTATATATGTGTGTGTGTATGTGAGTATATATATATATTTAATCCACTTTGATGGATTTTTTGTACTAAATGTAGTAGAATATTATCTTTAGTTTATTTTCTTTATTTTCCAACAAAGAATTCATATTTTTCCACATCATTTGTCATTTCTAGTTCATCCTGTTTGCACATACTTGAATTTTTATTTCCATATAATAGATTTTTCACCAGAATATGGGTAAAACAATTGTTAAGCTCAAAATTAGATAAGAGATTAAACAATAAAATAGCTTATTGGAGTTTGGATAATTGATGTTTAAAGTACTGAGCAGGAGAACAATATCAAAGAAAATCTATTAGAAATAATGCTATATTATTATAGATCTTCTTACTATCAATATAACTCACATAAAACTACTTCATAGTATGTAACATGGACCTACATTACAATTTTGTGTAAGAAATTCAAATGCAATTTAGAATATACTATGTCTATTTCCAATATTTAAAAATTAGAAATCTCATGCTAGAGTTATGCTTTGGCAGTCACTAGGAGAAAAGACAAGTATGTGGATTTTCTTTTCATGTGAACTTAACTCATTGATTCTGTGGGTCCCCCAGACCATCTTTAATTTCAATGATTCAATAGAAGAACCCAAAGACCTCAGAAAAGCTATTACACTCACAGCAATGGTTTGTTACAGTAAAAGGAAGCCAATTAAAATCAGCAAAGGAAAAAGGCACACAGGTGCAAGCTTCCAGTTTTCCTCTGCCAGTTGAGTCATATGAACATCACTTAATCCTCACAGCAAATGTGTGTGTGACAAGTAGGTGGTATTGCCAACCAGGGAAGCTCATTCAAGACTTGGTGTCTACAGATTTTGTTGGGATTTGGTCATGCAGGCGTGGATCACCTCCATGGCTGACCTTACTGAGTCTCTTGGCCCTCCAGAGGTCACACTGATATCACATGACCCAAGGCCTTCACCTTAAATTACACGATTAGCATAGACTACTAGGTGTGGTCCCAGGTCCCAAGTAAACGAAAACACTCTTAACAAGCATGATATTGCAAGGGTTTAGATGTTATTTCCCAGGAGCTTGTCAAGGACTAAACCTTCCTTTGGAAAAGGTTTAGTGCACAGTCTGTACAACCTAGGCCTGCAGAATTAATTCTTTACCACACAGTGTATAACTTATCAACTAAATTGTTATTATAGGAATACTGATTAAGAACATGACTGTAAACAAACAAATACACCAAAAAAATCAACCTAATGTGTTCCTACTCTTTAATGTCCTAAAATAAACTTATAAATAATATTTGAAAATATGGTCATGAGTACCTTTCAAATTTCAAAATGACAGTGAATATTGCTCAATTTCCCTGCTTATTTTTAAATAAATATTATTTTAAATATTTTTAAAAATTTCAAATAAATATTTTAAATAAATATTTAATAAATCAATATTAAATAAATGTTTTTAAATAAATTTCCTCCAACAGTAGAGAAGGCATATTCTGAAAAAAATCTCACTCATTTTCCATACAAGTTGAGAAGCAAGTAGATGTGACAATGCACTATGATCTTCAGAAACCTCTTGAGGGTATCAGAAAAATTTCCTATTTGAATATTGGGAAGTAAGAAAGTCAATCTGGTCTGATCTATGCAATTTGGCCTTTGAATACCTAAGTTACTGTCAATCATCCCTTCTGAATTAATGTTTAGCACAGCAGGAAACACTAACTTATGAAAACCAAACTGCTGCCAGTAAGAAAAAAAGATTTTGAAGGAGTTTTCTACTTGAAAAGAGACATATTTATTGTCAAGAGATATTTCATTGTTTTAAAGATATCTTTGTAAGTATGCAAATAAAGTGCATTTCAGCTGTATAACTCATATATTAGCACTGTAAGACATTAAATAAAAATATTTCTGTACTGAATTTAATTTTTCTTTCTATATTTTTATAGTATGTAAATAGAATGGGTATTAAAGTGCTCCAAAGTCATATTTATGAGATAAAAAATGCATTTTAAAAATATCAAATTATATTTTTCAACATAATGTACTAAAGATGCAACTCATCAATAAAACATTAATTTCTTAATCATGGCTATGCAAATAAACTAGGCATAAATTCTTCTTTATATACTTTAACCTTATGCTAATAAAGACCTTGATTTTATTGACTCTTAAGAAAATGAATTAAGGGAATTCAATCATCAACTGGTGTTCCAATTTGTTTTCTTGCTTTTCTCATCACTGAAATGGTTTTTAAAATGACAAATTTATGGAAACAACATACATTTACTATTGATAATTATAAAAGAATGCTGTATTAGTAATATATTTGCTGAAATCTATTCAAAATTAACTGTATGACTTTAATCATGGTCAAACTCTTTTGAATAAAATAGAACTTAATATATTCTCGGGGGTTTGTTTTTAATCCAAAGCAAAGTTTTATGGTATTCAATTCATATGACTGAGGCATTTACAAATGTTTTGGGAAGTATGCTTATTGGGTAATGAACAATGTCTCATTTTACTTGATAATGATTACCTGTATAAAATACATTTATGCTTCCAAACTAATAGTAATTCTCTGTGAAAATTTTACCGTCACAGATAATACCTACAAGAAATAAGTTTTGGAACACATATGTATATTTGTGCATGTATGTGTGCCAAAGAGTAATAAATATAATATAACCACTTATTGTATATCCTATCAGTAGTTGATAGACATTATTTAATTTTTAAACCGTGAGAAACAACCTTGATTATTTATTTGGTGTTTGTGACTATATCTAAGCAAAGGAAGAAAGTGGAGGAAATATATTAGTGTTATACTATCTTTGACCAATAAAAGTGAATTGAAAAATTAAGTAGAAATTATTTTGTCTTATGAATTTTCAGAATGTTTGCTTTTTAATATTTACTAAAAATACCAAGTAATAAAGTTATGTTTTATTGAGTGCTTACTATATGCCAGGAATTTTGTGAAATGCTCTACATAGCTTATTGAATTGAACTGTCAAAACAAAGTGAGTAAGATGATATCACTTTACACAGGAGTACATTGTGGCCTAGAAGTACTAAACTATTAATTGAAGATAACTCCATACTGTATAGGTGAGTCGTAACTCAATTCCAAATCTAACCCTTAGACTCTTCATCACTATGATGTAATGACTTTTCTACTTTTCCCTTTTGAAGTAAAATACATTTCAGGAGAAATTGAATCTCCCTTTATTCAAATGCTTAAAGCAAATTATAAATTGTGATCTTCTCAAATAAGTTAACTGTAATATCTTACAAGAAAAGAAAACGGGTAGTATTTTCTTTCTAACACCGATTTAAGCTCTCTGATTTCACAATTTCACTAATTAACCCTCTTATGTCAATAATACCAAGAAGAGTATCTCTTGAAATAGAAGTTTAATTTCATGCTAGAATGGATTGATTGATACCATTTTGACAATCATAAGTTTGTTTGAAATGGAGGAAAATGAATGTCATTTCTTCTTTTTTTGGTGAAGTTGTGTCCCAGTGGTTTGCCTTAAAAATTCCCTAAGCAAGTGCATTTTTGCTAGATTTGAATCTGTCATAAGTTTATTGGCTATTGCGGTAACTTATCATAATGGCTTTCAGTGAAAAAGTCTTTCCACTATCCATGCCCTATTTTATTATCCACCTACAATGGATCTGGGCTTGGTCATGTAAATTATGATGGCAAACAGGAAATCAGCAAATGTGAAGTAAAACAGAGGCTGACACATTGATGTTCACCTCCTTACAACAGTGCTCTGAAGCACCATGTCATAAAACAACATAAGTTGAGAGACCACATAGAAAGGGACCCACCTGTCCCGACTCCTCCAGCTGAGCACAGTCTCCAGTCAACCCAAGCAGACTCTAGCTGCAAGAGTGACCTAAGGTGAAACTAACAAACTCAATCTGAGATTTCTTATCTCAGATTTTATCATTGTGACAAAGATTTAGGTTAGTGGAAAGATTAATTCGTTTATTTTTATTTTATCCTGGGAATATATTATCCTTGTTTCCCTAAAAATTGTGACTTTTTTATATTATACAGTAAATTATTCATTCATTTAACAAATTCTTTGAACATATATTTGTTAAGCACCTACTATTTGTGAATACCATATTATATGTTAGATAGCCATTAATAATAGTATGCTATTTCTGTTATCATGGAATTGTAACCTGGTGGGCAATAAACAAAATAAAGGAATAAATAAAATACATTTTTAATTACAAATTTAGATAAAAACTATAAAGACTCTTGGGAGGCTGAATCAGGAGGATCACTTGAGCCCAGGAGTTTCAGGTTGCTGTGAGCTAGGCTGCCCCCACGGCACTCTACTCAGGGCAACACAGTGAGGCTCTGTCTCAAAAAAACAAAACAAAACAAAACAAAAAAACTATAAGGAAATGTTCATTGTCTTGGTAATACTTAAGCCTGAAGGATGAAGCTCACCAGTGATTAAAAAACTAGCCCCTCCATGGTCAGCAGAAATAATGCCACATAATATAAAGAAGATAGACTAATGGAAAACAAACATGAAAAAATGCTCAACACCTCTAATCATCAGGGAAATGCAAATCAAAACCACAATGAGATGTCATTTATTTCAGAGAGAATGGCCTTTACTAAAAAGTCCCAAAACAATAAAAGCTGGCATGGATGCGGAGAGATAGGAACACTCATACACTGCTGGTGGGACTGCAAACTAGTGCAACCTCTGTGGAAAGTAATATGGAGATACTGCAAAGAGACACAAGTAGAGCTACCATTTGACCCAGCAATCCCATTACTGGGCATCTACCCAAAAGAACAAAAGACATTCTATAAAAAAGACATCTGCACTAGAATGTTTACAGCAGCACAATTCACAATTGCAAAGATGTGGAAACACCCCAAGTGCTGATCAATATATGAGTGGATTAATAAAATGTGATACATGTGTACCATGGAGTTCTATTCAGCCACAAAACAATGATGATCTAGCATCTTTTGTATTATCCTGAATAGAACTAACGCCCATTCTACTAAGTGAAGTATCACAAGAATAGAAAAACAAGCACCACATGTACTCACCATCAAATTGGTATTAACTGATCAACACATAAGTGCACATGTAAGAATAACATCTATTGGATGTTGGGCAGGGGGGAGTAGGGAGGAGGGGATGGGTATATAGACACTTAATGGATGTGGTGCGCACCGTTTGGGGGATGGACATGCTTGAAGCTCTGACTCGGGTGGGGCAAAGGCAATATATGTAATCTAAACATTTGTACCCCAGTTATATGCTAACATTAAAAAAATAAAATAAACAAAAATAAATTAAAAAAAGCTCCACTAACAGAGATCTATAATCTATAACTAATGGAAATATGTAATAACACAGATTTCATTTGAATAAACACTATGACCACTTTATTGATCTATTTTATTCTCTTAGATAAATATTGCAACAACTTCATAGATCCCTAATATTTATTGGACAGACAACTTAATATCATTAAAATGTATGTTATCATTTCTCACTCTCAAACATCCAGCTTGAAATTTGGAAATTCATGGACACACAGTCTACTACTCACTTTTTTGCTCAAAGTCCTGGTATCTCATCTCTCCTAATTTGCATGATGTAAAATTGTTCCTTTGTTGCTGACCACAATCTTGGAAGGAATGTTGATAATACGCAGGAATATAAGAAGGTCTGACCCTTTGATATATTAAGAAACATGAGTGTATTACGCCAGGCCTTGGTTGAGGTGCATTTTCTCCTTTCTTTGTTTTGCTCTTACAGTGCAATAGGTATAATTTACAAAGTGTCTTTTCCCCTCTTTTATTAATTTTGGGTCTGTGACCTTTTATTCCAAATTCCAACCAGGTAAAGAAAATGGAAAATAATATTTCATTCAGAGATTAGAGTGTTTCTAGACATTTCTAAACAGTGTTTTCCTCAGAAAGGGAAATAACATTATTTAAAATCTTTTAAATAATGAAGGCTTAAAACAAGTTTAACTCTTCCAGGAACTTTTAATGCAGTTGATAAACTAGTTACATTGAAAGGCAGAAGTTTAATGTTAGTTAAGCATTCAGGTTCTGGAGTCTGGTTACTCATGTTTGATCCCACTAGATGCTTGATTTTTGTCAAGTTAGCTAATCTTTTGAATCTCAATTTTCTCAGGTGTACAATGGAGATAAGTAGGAAGATAAAGATAGTTTCTCCTGAATGAGTTTCTTCTCAGCTTAAGTGAACACACTTCATGAGGACTGGCTCATGTAAGCTCTTATTACCATGGCATTATCAACTTTTTTCCAACTTCACCTATACCATCCATTTTACTAAAATATAGCCCAGATTTCCTCAACTCTTATTTCTGAAGTGTTAATGTTATTTTTCAGTTATTTTTGGTATAATAACGACTTCAGAGAAATAAGTCAAACTCAAGTGGGGAAAAAATACTCATCAAATAAAAAAAATCAAGATAAATTATATAATCATTAAAATGGGATTCTATATTTTACATAAATAAAAATAATATTCATTTGAATTACAATATTTTATATTTTTGTAAAATACAATTTAATCTTTTAACATCGGTATCCAGAAAAAGAGAATATGGACTACTTTCCTATAATCAAAATCTAAGACTACACATAAGAAATAACTTCTTAGGAGCAACATGTTTCAAAATGCAACATAAAGTAATTGAAATGAAATATATAAAAATCCCTAATTGCCTACCAGCCTGATTTGTACAGATATACTTCTCATAGTGGTTGACCACCTCACTGAGAACAGGTTGACACACTTCTTTTATTGATCACAACTATTGTACATTCACTTAATTGACTTATTGAAGCCTATTTTTTCTTCTACATCCTCAGGTATTTTTCATTGTTCATTTTTAGTGAAAAATTTTCTGAATTATCAGAAAGCAGAAACAAAACTGGAGTTGTCAGTACTTTGTAATGGAGACTCAGATTCAAGACTACTGTCATTGTCCAGACATCTCTCTGGTTCCACACACTGTTGAATCAGAGAAGAGCCTCTGGTGCTAAGCTCCTCAGGCTTGTGCACCACGCAAGAGTAGATCACGCAAGACGGTGATCTGCCATGGGCTGTTCCTCTACCCAGAAGGTGTTGGAGCTCACTTATTTTGGCGGGAGAGTGGGGGCAATTGCTTGGGCCACGCCCTCATTGCTCTGCACAAATCTGCCCTAGACCACCCACTGCCCTGCTCTCATCACTGCTCCTTTCTTGAGCTGCCAACTGTTATACTCCACTGCTTTACGTCGTTAAAGTCCCCATGTGTACTTGCTGGTAAGGATAGCTTCCTTTTTTCCTTTTTTCTCTATATGAATATTTTAGAGAGATTCCAAAGCAAAATTGCTCATGGGCCCAGCTCTTACAGCACTTGTAGTTTTATAAGCAGTGTTTTCTTAGTCTGGATGCACAGCTGTCGGGGACCGAGTGCTCCATTCTAGCTGCTATGCTCAGTCCAGTATATTATGCTGGATTCCTACTGCCAATGCTGGTTGGGCCCCTCCACGAGGATTCACTGGGTTTTCCTTTGCACATCTGAATTCCAAGAGAGAACAGAGTCCTACTATCTTGACAAATCAACAGAAGCTGCTAGATATGAGGTGGTAGTTGGTGCTCTAAGAGGAGAGTGAGGTGGGCGGTTGCTTAACATGACCTGGATTACCTGTCTGAATTCATATCGTGATCCACCTGCTATATGGGACCGCGTAAGGACACCCTGCTGTAGTTCATCTCAAAATTAAATCAAATCAAGTTTCATTAACTATTCTAAATGAATTATGGAGATTTATAATCTACCACATACTAAGGACAAAATATTTGTAATAGTGATATGCTGAATTTATGTTCAAATTCTAAATAAAATTTTGATGAGCGAATGCGTTAATGAGTTTTCGAACAAATGAAATTTCAAAAATGTTTTTTCTGATAACAAGGTAATCATGTTTTAAAAAAAGTAGTTATAAAATAGATATTTAAAAATAAAAAATACAAAATAGTGTAAAGAGGTTGGGAGAACATTGAAAGCTATCACCTCAAAATAATCCCTATTTGAAATTAGAGTTTCCTTACCAGTTTAATTTCTCTGTGTGGATTATTGCTATTGTTTTTGGTATTACTGTTGTTTTAACTTACCTGTTATCACACTGTCCATGCAATTTTATAAACTTTGCTTTTCACTTAAAATTATTACATATCTATAAATCCTTGTCATTATCCAGACTATAAAAGTATTAACTGTAATGCCTAATTCATGAAAATCTATGTCTATTGCAAAGATTAAGCTTTTCTCCATCATTGATTATTGAAGTTTTTTTCAATTTCTCATGATTTCAAGTTAAGTTTTAATAAACTTATATGTGCTAAGCATACTATATTTATTTTCTCATTATTTTTTAAGGGTTTATACAGAAAATATTTGGTTAAAGTGTGTCAATATATTAAGATACTTGATACCCATTATCAACTGATTTTAGAAAGAATACCAATTTATACAGTTAGTTGTGATGTATAAGAATACTTAAACCTTTTAAAAATTTTATTTTCAAATCTAAATAAATAACAATAGTTGAAATTTTAGTTTGTATTAAATAAGTTTAACTAGCAAATTATTTAAATTTGATTTTCACTTTACTAAGAAGAATCATTAATTTTATTTGGATTATCTAGTTCCTTATATTAGTCATAAACGAATACAGGGGAAATTATCCTGTGGGTTTTTTTAAGTACACATGAAGAATATTTACTAAATTTCCTTACCTCAGAATTGTAAAGATATTTGTAAAGATGACTGAGGCTGTCAAAACTTTACTGAGAAAAATGGCAGAACATTAAAAAAATATGATTTCTCTTCATGTATCATCTCAAAAATCAACTTTTGATTGGTACACTCTTTCCCGAAATTGATTCCTAACTAGTAAAAATGTATACATTATAATCACTCATTAAAATGACATATTAAAAAAATGACACATATGTGTTATAAACTGAAACTCACAATTAGGCAGAAGTACACAGTAATACATATAGCAAGAAAATGGCTGATTTGCCATGAGGACAGGGCTGTCCTTGTAAAAGACAGGAGACCAAGCATTGTAGCAGAAAAGGTACTTTCTGTGGTGAGCCGGTCCTTAGGAGAAAAGCACCTGGTGAAGAATACACACTTCCTGCTCCAACATTTGCCAAACCTCTACCTCCAGGGAAAGAAGGAGCAGAGAAAAGGCCAAGAAGTGTAGACTAGGGAAATAAGAAAGAAACTTTTTCCATAACTATAGTTGATATCCACTAAACATTTTTTAGGAGTGGTTCCAGATGCTTCATATCCATTACCACATTTAGATCTCCCAACAATTCAATTAGGTAGGTACTATTGTTTTCCTGACTACACAGATGAGGAAACAGACACTTGCATAGTATATATTAATTAGCTTGCTAAGGTAACAAATCTATAAACCGGTATAGCTGAAATTTGAATATAAGTGGTTAGACTCCAGGGGAGTTTTTAATCAGTTTTTAATCAAAACTCAATACTATATAGTAATTATTTTAAATGTTATTTTATGTTCTTAAAAGTACTCACTGAGTGAGTGCATCAAGCTGTACAATTGTATTAGCGTTAAATTTAACCACAGAGTAATTGGTTGCTGAGTGACATAATACAGGCCAGGGTTGATTTATATGCCTCTAAAATAGATCTAGTTTGAGCCTGACCATTTAGGGAAAGGCAGAAGATGAGAAATCAATGAGGCTGGGCAACTGTCTTCCATCCTGTAATATCAAGAATGCCTAGTTTGGAACCTGGAAAATAATGCGCATGAAATTGATTTTCCTTATGTATGTATAGGTGGATGGATTAATGGATGGACTAATATATAATTGGATGGGTGGAGCCAGGCTTTATTTGAGTCAGGGTTGTATAATTGGCTTACATTATTTTTTTATTACCTTGTCAGTGACCTTGAGACGAGAGTAGTGGTATTCAGCTAATAAAAACTACAAGTACACAATACCTAGAGGCTGAAGGTGCCTCGCTGCAGTGCTTTCTAAATTTTATTCCCTGTGCAACTTGCTTCTTCAGCTGGAGGTCATTACCAGTTCATAGAGACATCCACAGTTGCTGGCCAGAGAAGTCACTGAACATTTTAAAGCCAACAAAAGAGAGAGATTCCAGGAAGACTAAGGCTTTAATCTTATATAACGTAATCGTGTATATCTTATCACCTTTGCTATATTCTATTGCCAGAAGCAAATGACACGTTAAGTCCACATGCAAGGAAAGAGATTACACAAAGACTACCATTCTTTCAAAAAAAAAACAAGAAAACATTGATGAACAAGTTAGATCATTCTTGACACGTACTATTTTTAGAAAAATTTCTTCATATTAAATAACGGAAGAGATGAATTCCTGAACAAAAAGAGCCATTACCATTGGAGATTTAGTTGACTATAAACTTTCTCTTTGGAGTTTTATTGGAATGTTTGTTTGAGATATAAGAATGCTTGTGCAATTGTTTCTATTAAGATTGAGGTGTGTTGTGAATAACAGAAATCAGTGGCTAGATTAGTTTCAAATTGCTGCTGTTACAAACTGCCAGTATGGTAAGAAAACACAAATTTCATTCACTTACAGTTCTGGACTTTGAAAATCTAAAATGGGTAAGGAAGTCTGTTTATTTCTGGAAGCTCTAGGTGAGAATTTGTTTCCTTGTCTTTTCCACTTTCTAGAGCATATGTGCATTCCTTGGCTACCGGCCCCTTCATCCGTCTTTAAAGCCTGTAGTACATCATCTTTAAATTTCTCTGTGACTCTGACCATTTCTCCTGAGTCCCTCTTGATTCTATTTTCCTCATCTCAATAATCAAGAATAAGCTCCCATTTCAAGATCTCTAACTTAATCACATCTACAAAGTCCATGTTACCATGAAATGTAACATATTCACAGGTTCTGGGGATTGGGATCTGAGCAACTTTGGGAGCAATTATTTAATATACCACAGTGGTTTAAATAAGCAGCTTATTTCCCACATGTAACAAAAAATCCATGAACAGGAATATAAAAGCTCATTAATGTTCATATTAACCTCTCTATCTCTGTCTCTACCATTCTCACATACCTGCATGATAGCTGTTGCATCTTAACTATCATATCCATTTTTATGTTAAGAAGAAGGAGAAAGGAGGGGGGAAATAAAAGCACAAGTTAACTTTATAATATAATTTATTAATCAAAACCATCTCTAGATGCAAGAGGGACCGGGCAAGAATTTAGCTTGCACAGTCAGAATTTTAGAGGCATAAAAGGGAGAGTGGCATTGGGTTTTAATTTTGTGAGCCCTATGATGGTTTATGCCATAATTTTGATACCCTATTATAGGAAACATTTATATTTTACTAATTTTAAAATTATAATTATTTAAAATATTTACATTTTAAATATGTCATATGTATTTTTCTACTTAAAAATATTTTGGTAAATGAAATGATTTCATCAGCTATCTTTGTGAGAATTACTTGAATAATGGGATTTCTTTTCTTCTCAGAAGAGCAGAGAATTCATGACTACGATTTCCATATTTACATCCTTCTTCTATACAGAGTTTCATTAGTCCTATGTAATTCCCCATTATTTGTTTCCCTCTTGGGACAATGAGTAGAGATTTAAGAATGAACCTTAAGAAATTAGGTTCTGTAGCTTTCAGCTGTCAGTGAATTAGAGCTGTAGCCTTTCTGGTTTCAACCTTCATGGTATGGTAACTAGAGGGCTGTCAATCAACTTTGTCTGCATATAATTTCAGACAGAGTGGAGCAGAGCAAATGCACATTGGAAATGAATTTTTAACAGTTCAGCAGAAGAGAGGTTTTCTCTCATAGGAACAAGGCATTCGGCAGGAGTTAAGGTCAGAACCAGCGTACTTCTGTCAAAATGCTCCCAGATTTACACGCTGGAGCCCTAGAGTCATCTTTGGAATCCTCTGCCTGTCCTTGTCTGCACAGGGATCCTAGCAGTTTTGACCCTCAGGGCACTAAACAAACATTTCTTTCAAGTTGGCTTAGTTTAAGACACAGAGCTAACATTGTGTAACATTGTGTATCATCAGTGCAGGTATTTAGTAACTGATTTTTATTATTAGAATATTTCAAGGATTGTTATATTTTATTGTGTGCATATTGTGAGATATATAACAGAATAATAATTTAAGTACAAAAGTAGATATTTTTTCTGGTTCAAAAGAAATTCTTGCTTTAAAGTTATGTGACTTATTCTAAGACCTGAACACAATTTGGGTCAAATTTGTACACTGGCAGAGTTCTATTTATTTTTATGTTAATTTAAAGTGGTATCAAAGTCTTATTTTGATTTATTTCCAAGAAAGACAAGATGATTTTCTATTGCTACAATAAAAGAAAAGGAGAATATATTGAATGGTTTTTATTTTAGAATAAAATTTTAAAAACCACATAGCATATGCTTACTCTGAACCTAAATCAAATTGTTATATATTATCTTCGAAAGTAAAACTCTAATTGGATGGCTCTCTGGAGTAAAAAAGGAATCTATTATAATTTTATAGTCCTGAAAGAAAAATATTAATACATATTTCTATTAATAGATCAAAGTCCCAAAGGTTTCAGAACTCAATCATAATTTATCTGTCAAAATTAAACATCTGTTAAAAATCCTTTCAGTATTTTCTAATACATTAGTGAACTCCAGAGCTTGCATTAAATGCATAAAAGCTTTTATCATAAAGTATGATTTTCAACACTAGTTTTAAAGAAGAAAAAGTCTTTTACCTTTTTCCATCCCACGTTTTTCTATCATACTAGAGCATGCAATAGCCATGCTCTATTTGAGCCATAATAGATTTGTGAGATCTTTGATAACCAGAAAGGAAACTGAAGTACAAAAAATGATGCCTTGATCTTTGCTTACATTTCATTGTGTTTACTAGGTCCTGCTTTTAATTTTTACAGTAATATATACAATTCTTTGAAGGATACGCTCATGTTTGAATTATATTTGCATACATTAAGTTTCTAAAATATACTTCATATACAAAAGTCACTTAATACATTTTCTTGAAAAAGTGAAACAAAAAAGAGTCATAGAATAATTACCATAGCTCTATGTTCCTTTTCTCTGTCCGTACTCATCCTCTTTTTCCCTGTACTGGTACCTACTAATAAGGTTAATCCAATACAAACCATCAAGTCTCTCTGACACTTCCTGGACAATTTATGACTCAGATTCCCACAAGTGGCCCGACATCTATGGCAAACTTGTGCAACCGTAATAAAAATATATTTTTGATTTGCCTACTTTTTACTTCTAGTTGAAAAAAATAAGAAAAACTACAAAATTTGATAAAGAATAATACAACTCTCACTCTTGAGTCAGTTTAATAGTTTCTATTAAATTGATATGTTTTTGCTAACTAAAGTTTGCATGTCTTTACGGTTTTAGTTTGTCTTAAACTCAATTTTATATTTTTTATTAACTCATAAGAGAATTGTGTGGAAAGAAGCATATGTATCATGAATTTAACTTGCACGTGTCTGATAAAGAATTGTGTGGGATTGCTTTATAAAAGTTATGCATTTAAACATTTTAAAGTAACCATTTAAAAGTAATCAAATCCATTTAACACAAAGAAAAAAATACTTCTAAAGAGTTATATTATTAAATTGGATCTAGAAAATGACCCAAATCAGTTTCTATCAGTTATCCAAAATGTTATTCATTTCTCCTTCATGTCAAAATGAAATAAAGTATAATTTGACAACATTTCTTCAGGAAAAAAAGAGTCATTGGACAAATGACCACTTAAATACTTGGTTTCTGGGAACATTAAGGTCATGTCTGCACTAGAAATGTGAAGACATAAATGAGACAAATTTCCAAGATGAAGCAAAGCTGAAAGCTCTTTTGCCAGGGCAGACCAGCTGCCTAGCTAAATTATAAAACCATAATGTGCATGACTTTATCCACCAATAAAATGGGAATTATACTACAAGCCAATTCTGTCAGAGGATGTTATAGAGATAATGAGATAATGTCTTTTAAGTGCTTTCAGTGTCTTGGATGAAAGAAGATAACTTTTCCATCCTCAGTAAAAAGGAGACCCATGATCACTAACATTTCATATTGCTAAATGTACCTTCTTTAGAAAAGTGATGCTATTAAAATAATGATACCTAAAGGTCTTTCACTAAACCTACTATAAATCCATATTTATCAATAATGAAGACATAGATCTATAGCTGGAGTTGGTGAGCTTCTCTAAAATTATCAACTATTTTCTATAAGATTAACAACCACATTCAAGAACATTTATTATAAGCCTAGCTGTAAACATGAAGAAACATTCTAAAACATAATGTGTTTTCTATTAGCAAAGAGTTCTTCTAGTGAGTATACACATATGAATTGTGAGAGGTCACCCTCTTCAATGTTAACTAAAACTAAATTTAGGACCTATGACCTACACTCTCTTTTAAACTTCCATTTCCTTCCACTGTCCAATAAAACTCATAATATAAAACACACTCAACTAATCTGTCCTCTGAGCGACCACATTCAAGAGAAATAATCAATTTTAGTTGGTTGAACCAAAGTGAAAGACATATCCAAAACTCACATGGTATTAAATTGGGCATGACCCTCTCTCGAACTGCTACTTTTTTACTTTGAGTTTGATAAGGAATTCATTAGCCACATTGTCCATGAGACATATTAGAGAGAAGTTACTTTTTCTTTTTCTTTGGTCTCACTTATAAGTAAAATCGGTGTAATTTCTTGAAATAAATGGACCTGTATATGGTGATATTAAATGACTAAAATTATTAATAAATGCCCATAGTCATTACCAAAAACTTTAAATTTCCATAAAGATAAATTGTAGTAAAATAATAATAATAAAACTTCTTATAACAGAACCCATAAATGGTAAAACAGACAAGTTTTTGGAGGATCACAAATTGTTTCTGAGAGGCTCACTGAAATGAAAATAATACCGGTACATTTAACCTTAGCCATAAAATACTGAGGGCCATATATATGTTTAACATTTTCAATGTGGTATTTCTCTAATTATCAAATATGCAATTATTATTTTTTTGCAGTGATTGTTATAGGCATATCATCATGCCCCAATTCTAATCAATGAGAAGTTAGAAATCAATGAAAAGTTAATTAGATCATAAATAAGACTTAGGAAAAAGATGGTCTGCCTCCAGACATTGGTGTGTGAGGTTGGGATGCAGGAGAGAGGGCCAGTATACTGAAGATGATTCTACAGAAAACATGAAAAGAATTTGCACCTGTCATGATACTGTTGAGAAACTCAATTGACAAAAGGGGAAATAATTTTTACCTAGACTTTGTAATAATAAGTCCTCTTAATGTTTAAGTTAGTTAAGTTTTAGTTTTCTAGTATTTGTAGCCAAAACCAGCTTAATGTAGCTTGCTGAGAACCATATCTACATGCACTTCAGATTTACCCAGTCAATTCCTGGTGGAGTTAGCTGCAATGGCCTTGGGATCCTCAGGACTTAATTAGAGCCCCCACCTCTGGGAATGGCCTGTTTTGCCATCTGGCAAGCCCCAGCGGCAGTAATAAGAGCAGCATGGTTGAATGGCAATGACATTTATGGGATGAAGAAATTTTATTTGTACATTTGTTCAACTCTATTCTTTTCTGTCTCCTCGTTTTGAGAGACTGGATAGTGATTCTCTGCTTTGATGTATTTCAATGGCATTTCTCATTTAGG
>CAUYSK010088838.1:0-41325 GCA_963575035.1 Avahi laniger | reverse complement strand
ATATAAGATGTTCATGTTCTTTTCCACAATTGCAAAGATGTGGAAACAACCAAAGTGCCCGTCAATACATGAGTGGATTAATAAAATGTGGTATATGTATACCATGGAGTTCTACTCAGCCACAAAAAGCAATGGTGATCTTGCACCTCTTGTATTATCCTAGATAGAGCTGGAGCTCATTCTACTAAGTGAAGTATCCCAAGAATGGAAAAACAAGCACCACATGTACTCACCATCAAATTGGTATGAACTGATCAACACTTAAGTGCACGTATAGTAATAACATTCATCAAGTATCAGGCAGATGGGAGGGGGGAGAAGGGGATGGGTATAATCATACCTAACGGGTACGGTGCACACCGTCCGTGGGATGGACACACTTGAAACTCTGACTCAGGTGGGACAAAGGCAATATATGTAACCTAAACATTTGTACCCCCATAACATGCTGAAATACAAAAAATTAAACAAAAAAATGCAAAAAAAAAAGAAAAAGAAAATCAAATGAAATAGTGAATGTGCTTAATAATAAACTGTTGCATAATAGACAATGAAATGCTAGACAATCTACCAGTGGTGGTCATCAGATCCAGGGATTCTGCCACCCATTGTTCTTCTTACTCTCTTATGTAGGAAGTATGTGGGCAAGAGTGAGATAAAGCTCCAGAGTAGAAAAGGGGGGATAGAGAGCTTATGTTACCTTTGGATATAACCATGGAATCTACTCAGAATGGACGAGGGCCTACATGCCCTCTCCTGCCCCTCTTCAGCTCACTAATCCTCAAGCAGCCCCTCCCCAAGGAAGCCTTTCTGAATGCCACTCTGGTTCTGAAGTTGGTTGCTTTTCTCTGTATTTCCAAGCTTCCTGGGCACTTCACTGCAGCACTCACTACACAGAGTTACTCTGATTTGTTTACATACCCACCTCCAGCCACAGATGTGAATCTTGGGGGAAAGAATTGTGTCTTACTCTCCTTCCTTCCTTCCTTCTTTCGTTCCTCCCTCCCTCCCTCCCTTCCTTCCTATTTCAGAGTACTACAGGGGTACAAACATTTTGGTTACATGGATTGCTTTTGTACTGTTTAAGACAAAGTTTAACAATCTGGGAACTGGAGCAAGAATGGAAAAACAAACACCACATGTACTCCCTATTAAATTGGAACTAATCGTCTTGATATATTTATTAACTTGTGTGATATACAACCTAGAAGGTGATCAATTAATATTTGCTGAATAGATGAATAAATGAATGATGGAATGATTTTTTAAAAGTAAAATGTGTCAGAGTTACCCTTTTTCCACATCTGTACCACCACTTGTTATTTTTTGGCTTTTTGAAAATAGCAATTCTAATTGGGGTGAGATGATGCCTCATTGGATTTCGATTTACATTTTTCTGATGATTAGTGATGTTCAGAATTTTTTCATACACCTGTTGGCTGTCCATATGTCTTCATTTGAGAAATGTCTATTTAGGTCTTTTGGCCATTTTTAAATTAAATTATTTGGTTTTTTTATTCTACTGAAATGTTTGAATTTCTTATATATTCTGGATGTTAGTCCTTGTCATATATAATTTGCAAATATTTTCTCCCATGCTATAGGTTGTTTTTTCACTCTGTTGATTGTTTCCTTTGCTGTGCAGAAGTTTTTTAGTTTGATATAAACCCATTTGTCTGTTTTTGCTTTTGTTTCCTGTGCTTTTGGAATCTTATCCAAAAAATTCTTACCCAGACCAATGTTATGAAGCATTTTCCCTGTGTTTTCTTCTAGTAGCTTTATCATTTCTATCTTACGCTTATGTATTTAATCTGTTTTGAGTTTATTTTTGCATATAGTAAATCTTATATATGATATGTTAGTGGGAATGTAAATTAGTACAGCCATTATGGAAAATCGTATGGAGGTTCCTCAAAAAATTTAAAATAGAACTACTGTATGATCCAGCAACCCCACTACTGAGTTTATATCCAAAGGAAATAAAATCAGTATGTTTGAAGAGATATCTACATTCTCATGATTATTGGAGTACTATCCATCATAGTCAAAATAAGAAATAAACCTAAGTGTCCATCAGTGAATGAATGCATAATATATATATATATGTATATTATATAGACTAGAATACCATTCAGACACAAAAACTAGTGAAATTCAGTCATTTGTGACAACCTAGATGAACCTGCAGGGAATTACATTAAGTGAAAGAAGCCAGACACAGAAATACAAATACTGCATGATCTCATGCATATGTGGAATCTAAAAATGCTAATCTCATAGAGGAATGGAGTGGAATAGTGCTAGTGACTACCAGCAGTTGGGGAGGGTAGGGGTGAGGGGAGAGGGGAAGATTGATCACTGGGCAACAAGCGACTGTTAGATATGAGTAAGTTCTGTTGTTCTACTGCACAGTAGGGTGACTGTGGGTAACAAGATTGTATTATATATTTCAAAATAGCTAGAATTGGGGATTTTGAATGTTCTCAGCACAAAGAAACAACAAATGTATGAGGTAATAGATATAATACCCTAATTTGATTTTTATACAATGTACACATGATTTCAAAATATCACACTGTACCTCCAAAATATGTGCAATTATTATATATCAGTTAAAAACAAAATAAAATGAATGGATAGGCTTTAGAGATATTCAAAGTCTATTTACTTAAATTATAAATAGAGCAAAGAGTTCCCAGGCCAGGCAGGGATGTTTCCTTTGAATTTAGCTGAACTGAGAAGAAAGTCAGCAGGTAGGTGCTGACAGTATCAATTCAAACAGTTCTGCAATATCCCTGGATAAAAAAATATGTGCTTGTGTGTGTATGTGTGTATTAGAAGATGAAATTAAGCTCCAAGAATCTACTTCGTAGAGGAGTATGTGGTCAGAAGGAATACTATTTAAGTCAGGCTCAATAATAAATGGTCTCTGAACTGCCTTCTTAGGAAGGTAGATCCAGTTTCCTGTGGAGCATGGCTTTGCTGAGCGGGAAATGCAAGGTTGGGCCAGAGAGGAACCACCTGGAACAACAGAGGCTGAGCACGGCCAAGGGGCTTCTACTTTTATGCCCGCACCCCCCGCAGCCCCCCATCCACATTGCAGAGCTCAACTGCTCCTCCCAAGAAGTGCTGAGCAAATATTTAAAGAATATCATTTTGAAGAGAGGCCAAATGAACGGCCTGGCCCCAACTTTAATGTACTTGGCAGTATTATCACAATGAAAGAAATACAGAGGTTGCATTGGGAAGAATACAAACCACAAAAGAAAAGAAACGCTGGTGAGGAAGACACTGAAGTGGAAATGCAAGGGTCCCATGGGCCCAAGGTGGCCTGTTGGACCCTTAAATGTTCTTTATCCTGAGGGTGAGAGTGATGGCTGGGGTGGATGCAGGAGGCCAGTTTGTGAAACTACCTGCCTTTACTTGATTCCAAGCTTGCCAGCAACCTTGACTTCCTGTGTAATTTGTTTATGGGGAGTGTATCATTCAGACCAAAAAGAAGGGCTGGCTGAGGGTTCCATTTCTCTTGGTAAATACACAATGTTGTTCCTGGTTTCTATGGCTAAGTATCCTTAGTAGGAACTGGCCTTCCCACATACGACCAACTCTTGGTATGGTTGAGTTTCTAGACCTGTGGGACCAAGGGCCAGACCTGGGTCTTCTATGGCTTTACCAAAGTAAATACCAGGCAGGGTGTTGTCCTCATGGCCAGTCTTCCTCTGCCGTCACATCCATCCTTGCCGACACCTTTCTTTCCTCTTTCTCCACAAGCACTGAAACATCCATCCTTGGGATTCAGTCCAACTGTTTCATAACAAATTGCAATTATACACTCCTACATGATGTCATAGTAGCATCAGTTCAATCATGATTTTCTTGCCAAGTAAGCTTCCCTGAATATAACTATGCTTGTTTTTCTACAGAAACCACTCCATCTGGGATGCACATACTCGGAGAGAGCGGTGCATCTCCAAGTCTGACAGACGTCCAAGACAATTCACTTGAAATTTTGCTGTCGTTTTTTATTTTAAAATGCTAGTCCTTCCCAAGGTTCTGAGAAATGTTCTTATTTTTGTCATTTTAAATCTGTTCTTTCTCTACAAATAGGATCTATTCATTTGTGATTGACAAGTCTTAGAAAATACAAAAGAAAAACTTAGACCGACTAATGTATTTTTAATATTTATGGGGCACAGTGCATATGTGTGTGTTTGGTCTACTATCTAGTGTTGGAGCTCAGAATGCAAAATAATAGTTACTTGAAAAACCTTTAATTTGTAGAGGACAGAATACACACTTTTCCCAGCATACCTTACAAAATGGTTAGCTCCAAATATTACCCCGTGCATGGTAGATTTGGCAGTGCTATATAAAGCTGAAATAAAAACATGAGCTATTTATAAATACTGCTGTGATCAAGGCAGTGGAGTTAAGGTCGAGATCCAGAAACATCTGGTGAGTATTGACTTCCTCACCTGCCACCTTCTTGCTGTTGTCTTCTTCCAAATAGTGCTTAAATTGGTTTTCTTCCAAGCTGGGGAAAAGAAAAGCTTCAGAGCAGTTCAGCAAATACTCCCACGTCTTTGACAAAACCAAATGAATCATTGTGTCATCTCTTCATTGACAACTGCTGCCTTCACTGTTAGGGCCTGTCAGCTCACTCCGTCTCAGATGTGCACACACCTCTGACACCTGTGCCTCCACCCCCGCCATTTGTTCAGTGCCTATAATCAGTGGCAGAGCATCTTTGTTACCGCACATCAGCATGGCGTTGTCAAGGAAAACGGCCATCCTTAGGAGAAGTAAAGATAATAAAGCTTCAATAGCAGGATTTTTACAAAAGCACAGCCACATTTCAAAGCCAAACTACCCTAGATAAAGGCAGAGCAGCAGCTGCACCTCCCCAGTGATGGGGCCCAGGAAGTGCCAGGCACATCTGCTAGCTCCTGTTTGATTTCCATAGCAAACCTGCCAGAGTCCTCCGTCGGCAGTTGTTAAGCTCCACTAAAGCTGTCGTTCCACCAGGTAAAGTTCCCTGTAATGTTCCACACCGTACTTTGTTGGGGGGAAATATCAAATTGCGATGGAAAGTGTTTAAATATTTTTTCCCATGGTGGTCACATGTTAAATGCCCATGTCCGAATTCTGAGATTTCTATTATCATAATAACTGCTATTTTTATTGCATTTCTCTTAATTTTGGTCACTAACCTGTGAAAAGTGACTATTATATACATGCAGAAATAAAGGCTCACTGAGGTTAAGTAAAATTTGTCTGTGATTCTCAGAAAGGGGAGCCAACACTCAAATCTTGAACCTCTGGTTCCAAATCTTACTCTCTTCAAATCTTGGAACTTACAAAGTTTAAGCAAGCTGAAGGTACAACTCAGTCATTGGGGTTTCTAGGCTCTAACTCTGTTTGTTAGGCCATGCATTCTTCAGGAAAAATTACCCTGTAGATATCCAATCTGTACATGAGAAATTTTTGAGAATGACCAAATCTGTATATTACGTAATGTGTACACACATATATACACACTTAATATGCATATCTGTGCATTCGTGAGTGCATTAAACTTTGGGGCTTTTTAAATTTTCTCAAACAAAACCATAATAGACTTTTTTCCCAGTCAAGTTGGGAAACTGGATGTTACTCGGGAATGAAGATGAGATATGTTTGGCCCTGAGAACTAAAAGATCTAGAAAATACCAGGTCCAACGTAGCTGCTACTGGACCAGAACTTACTCAATGATGTTGACACATCCAAAGAAAGAATATGCCATTTTAAATGAATGGTGAGCATATAAAAAGAAACTGAAAAAAGAGAACTGTCCTAATCCTGGTGGAGTGAGCAAGCAGAGGACTGTTCCTTTGGGGGAGGAGGGAGCCAAAACGCTTCATCCGCCTCATCCAGCAAATAAAAGTTGCAGCAGGCCTGGTGCTGTGTCTGAGTACACAGAGATAAATGAGGCGTGGGGATGCTTTCCTGGAGCTCACAGAAAATAAAGACAGCAGCCAGCAGACCATTATGGCGCAGTGTGATAAGTGTGGTGACAGAGAGATGTGCAGAGGGCCCTGGGAGGCCAGCACAGGGACATCAGTTCCATCGCAGCATTCCAGGGGTTTACGAAGGAAACTAGGAGTTAGAATGGGCTGGATGAATGAGGTGACAGAATATTCTGGGCACAGAGAGCAGTATGTGTGTCACAGAAGCAGTACAGGGGTAAGTAGCACCGACGTGCTCTGTGTGTCTGGAGTGAAGTGTGGCTGTGAGGAAGTGATAAGAGATGGACTTGAAGAGATCATCAGGAGCTGGTCACAAGGTTTTCCTGCTGGTCACTCGGCCATGGGGGAAGGGGTGGGAATGGAAATAGTGTAAGCAGTTCAAGGTCAAGGTTAAGTTTAAGGGATGCGATCAAATTGCTTTTAGGAAGATCCTCTAGCAGTAGTACTAGGACTAGGTTTGGGTGAGATTAGGGGACTATTTGCAGCAGGTTTGAAGTCAGAAGGTTGCACTGGCAATGGAGAAAAGAGGTGGTGAGTGATGCTCAGTGCTGTGCAGCCACCCGGCGCAGAGGTTTTACTGTGTTCCCTCCTTTGCTGTCAGACCACATCCACAGAACCAAACTGGACCCAAGATGCTGCTCACTCTCTTCCACCCTTGGCCACATGGCTGGTCCTAAAGGGGCACGTGCTAAAGCTGGGCCAGTCAAAAGGCCTCTCTGGGAATTTTCAATCTTGAGCTGGGGAAAAGATAGCCCTTCACCTATCAAGACCCGGAGCAGCCAGCAGGCATTTCTCCCAGTGAGAAGCAGCTTCTCTACAGTAGGTGAGAATCAAAGTGACACACAAAAAAGAACAGAGCTCCAAGAAGGAAAGTAAACATTTTGGTTTCAAACTCTATAATCTCAGAGGTTCATAAAACCAACTCAGCCTTGGATATACTATCAGAGCCAATTACCCCCTCCTTTTTGTGCTTAAGTTTCTTTGATTTGGGGTTTAGTCATTTGCAACTTCCTGAGGTTTTTAAGTAAAATATTGAGAATGAGAGGAAGAGGGAATTGGGAGATCTGCAGAAATGGAATTATGGGACATAGAAATGAGAAATAAGGTGCATTGAGTTTAGTACAGACATGGAATGGCATACTCCTTTTATAAAGGGCAAGACAGTAAGTTTTTTAGGCTTAGAAAGCCATCTCATCTCTCTGCAGCTACTCAGCTTTGCTGCTGTAACATGAAAGCAGCCAGAGACATATGTAAATAAACGAGCATGGCTATGTTCCAATAAACATGTGGCAGGTCAGACTTAGCCTGTGGGCCATAACTTTCCAACCACTATCCTGCATAGTTCACCTTTCTTTCCATTAATTCCAAGCTCATCAAGCACTCTTTTTTGGAAAACCATTAATACATCTCCCAGATTACGTTGATAGTGAGGAGAAGGGGTATTTTGAATTGAGGACACAGCCATCTTCTTATTTGGAAAAGGACATCTTTGATTGTCAGTTCAAAATTGGCATCTGTTTTATGCACCAAACTTTTAGTATATCAGTAAGTTTGGCCCCAAGTGTTAACTATCTGTGGATATACCAAGAAAGCACAGGTCCTGGCCCCCAAACCTAGGTGCCAGAACCATGTGATGTCAAATTCTTGAAGGCAATGCCCCAGGTGAAGCTGTCTGCCTTTTCCTTCTCATACCCTCTCATACCACACAGAGAATCACCTCCCCACTTACAAATTTTATCCTAGATTGCACAGTAATAGAAACGGTGCTCTCAGTGACTTTATAATAAGCAACAGCATTAAGGAGCGTCCTGATATCCTCTTTCTAAGAAGTTGAATTTACCCCCTGCCTACTCTTTCTTACATTTTCTGTTCCGTCTTAATGCTTTTGACCTTCTGTTCACCCTATTTCAAATTGTTAAAAGGTACCAGATGCTGATTTTTCACTGTGGGCATATCTCTTAGCTTCTCTGAATGCCATGTGCTCAGCAGCAAGTAGGGGAACTAATCTCTGTCATAATGTCACTTGAAAAGTTAAATTAGATAGCAAATATGAGATTGTCCACCAACGTGGTATCTGAACTCCAGGAGATGCTCAAGGCATGTAGCGTGGTCCTAGAGAGAAACCAAGGTGGCTGGGTGAATTATGCAGCCTCCATGGCCCTTGGTCTTAAGACCCCATAGACAGATGCTCAAGAATTATTCATTCAATTGGTTGTTTATTCTGTACATGTGGTCTGAGACCTACTGAAACAAGATTGATCTGATACCCTGCATGCCTCTGAAGAAAAGAATCTAGGGAAACCCAGGCATGGGTGTTTTGTAAATAAATGTAGTAACAGATGGGTGGAGTTAGATATTTTGTCAACATAGAAATCACTTTCCCAAAGTGAGTTTCCCCATCTAAGGATAGTGCTCTTAATTTCTACAATTAAAAATACCTGCCATATGTTAAACTCTCTTTTGTAGCAGCCTTTAAGTGAAACAGCACATTCTCCAGAATTCTTTGCCATGTAGAAGCAATTGGAATTAAACAAGTTAGGAGATCTGGTGTGTGGTTCACCCCATCCTGGCCCTCTGGGGCACTCTGGCAGAGCACAGTCCGCTCCAGGCCTTGCTTCCAGGGGTACAGATAAAATGTGTGGGTAAATAATTTTTAATACTTTCTGTCTAGTCAATGTCTGACTAAAATATACTCTATTACGTAAAGATGAGACTAAGGAAGGAAAAGACTCCCCAAAATGGCACCGCAGCAGTGGAGTAGGCGGGTGGGGAGATGTGTGTGTCCAGGGCAGGCAGGGCTTAGAACTACATGAAGTTTGGGTTGAGCCTTCCTGGGATCACTGACAGTGACTCAGCACCATGTTCTCCAACTTTGGAGTTACAGGGCAGTGAATTCCCCATGAATATAGCTCAGATGTCCTGTCAGCAACATGTGATTCCATGACCTTCAAGGCCAGACAGACCTAGATTCAAATCCCAGCTTGGCCACTTACTTGCTTTATGAACATGAGAAATTTATTTAATTTCTCTAAGACTCAGAAAACTCATCTAAAAAATGGCCATCACATAGTGCATACTTTCCAAGGTTTTTACAATAATGAGTTTTGAATGATGTCAAATGTCACATAACAGGTACTCAAGAAATGATAATGAAGATGAATTCGGTGAGGCATTGGGCCCCCCCTTCCACCCCTAGCCCTGCTGCCTGTCTCCTAGTCTCGGTGCTCACTGCCTCTCACCTGGATTGTAGCTTTAGCCTCCTCAGTGGTCCCTAACTTCAAACTCTCCCTTGCCTTTACTCACTATAGCAACATCCCAACTAATACCTGTATGCTTAAAATTTTTCACTACCTCCCATTTCTTAAAAGGTAAATCCAAAACGTAATAGTAGCAAAATCCTTTAAAAATCTTTTAGATTCCATGCCACCTCCATACTAAGGTTATTCCAGCCTCCCTGGGTCACCTGTCTTACAACAAGGAGGTCAGGCTCTCCCACTTCCCAGCCTCTGTTCAAAGTGCTCACACCTGGAATGCTGTCACTATCCTTTTTCATGCATGAAAGTTCCATTTCTTCAACAAGTAACTTCAAGTAATTTCTTAAAGAAATATTTCCTCAAGCTCAATTGTCATTTCATTCATCCATTCACTATTCAGTTATACTACACATTTGTTGACTATCCGCTGTGTCAGAAACCACATTTGTTAATAGGAATATCAGAATTGATTGGCCAACCCAACATTTGAGAGTGATCAGTCTGATTTGAGTTGGAGGGATGTGATCAGTCCATTAAATGCCATGTGATAAATGCCATGGGGCAAGATGGAAGCATATACAGGTATCATGGTGGGGTCCAGAGGAAAGAGAGAAAACTCTGCCTACACTAGCTATGGAAGTTGTCACTTCTTTCTAATACCATCTTGTAAACTGCCTTTTGGCACTGACCTGGCTACTGTGATTGTTTACATGTCTGAATCTCTCATAAATATGGCAACTTCTAGAGTTTGTCCCTTTGTATCCCAGCACCCCAGCATAAGGCCTGAGCATGAGTGAGTGTGAGATAGTGCAGAATGTTCTATCTCCAGCAGTCAAGGAGTTCCCTGGTGACTGAAAGTATAACAGGGCTGTATTAATACTTGGCTGCTGCCAACCTCCAGGTCAACATAAAAGCTGTCACACTTGACTTAGCAAAAATATTTAGCAAAATGAGCAAAAGCCGATGACAGGAACACCCTTCTTTGTTTCAAATGGCAAATCTGTATTTTTCATCATTAAGGAAGGAGATTGACCCAAATTCCAGCTTAGATGATTTCACGCCACATTTGGCAAGGACAGTGATGAAATTATCTATCTTTGCGAGTCTGCATCTGGTGTCAACAGGTGTCTGACAACAAGTACCCAGAATGTCACCTTGTACAACTGTCTTAGCAAAAGCACAAGTGTCAGGAGACTCACTTTTCACACTAGCAACACTTCTGTGAAATTTCTGTGGAACTTATTAAAAACAAAAAATAACCATGAAATGTTTTTGATGATTGTCATCATATGTACTATAATCCATGCAATGGTTCCCAATTTTGTTCATTTAAACCTCACAAATTTAAGAAATATTATTATCCCCATTTCACAGAAAGTGACACATACACAATTATGGACGCAAAGTTATGCGGCTCCTCAGCCCAGGTACTTTCTGCAACCAGGACACTCCCCTTGTGCAAGAGTGAATATCAGGGTACAAAGATGTCCCATTCCCAGTGACATCCAGTGTCGCCCAAGCTGCAGCTTCTCTAATTCTTTGCTGAATCTCCAAGTATGAGTTTCCTTTCCAGCGCTGTCCCTGACAAGCCATCCAGGGGAACTGGGGATGCTGAGATGCAGGGAAAGGACAGATGCCTTCAAGATCTAGGAGGCCTCATCTGAAGAGGAAACAGACTGACTTATTGTGACCTCAAGGTTAGAACTAGAATCCACGAATGAGCAACAACAGACAAGGCCCAGCTCCACCTAGAGAATACTCTTAAGTTTATAGACAGTCACTGCAGGAAGTAGCACGTTCACACCAGCGAGGTGCCCACGTAGAGACAGGGAGACATCGTGCCGGCAACCTGGAACAGGGATTCGAGTATCAGCTGACCCTGGACCAAGAACAACTTCTACATCCTGCTGACTACTGAACTTCTGAGGTCCTTTTGTTAAAACCTATTGTCTGCTGAATACACCTGCCTCTGTCTTCCTAGGCCTGGCAGTCAGAGGAGGGGTTGTCAAAAAGCATTTCCCTTGTCTTGCTGTCTTGGTGACTTAGGGACAGGTGGACAGCAAATCCGTTCTCCTGTGCTCACGTTCTCTCTCTCTGTCCTGCACCCTATGTCTGTCTGCCTGTCTGTCTGTGTGTGTCTCTCTCATTCACACACACACACCCCCCTTCTATCTCTCCCTCAGGCCGTAAATGTTGGATTATAGGTACTAACAAGCCCCATCACCCATTGCCATAATACAGCTCACAAATGCAATATGTCATTCCTAAAAGAATGTCAACCTCTGGTCCACAAAGAATTCTCCTGTTTTTTAAAACTTATCTGTATTTCTTCTGCAAATGCAACTTGCATTTTACCAGTTCTGTACCTTTTATTACATACATTAAGTGATTATTACGTGTCTATGTCTCATGATGAAATTTATATTAATGGTGCAATGCCACTTGTCCCTTTAGAACAATCCTGCTATACCTCAGGCCTATGCTAGGAACTTCACGTGCATCATCCTGATTTTCACCCTACTAGTGATGGAGTGCCCTACCCATTTTCCAGATGCTCACAGAGATTACGTTCCCTGACCATGTTGCTTTGACTCCAAACCGCCTGATATTCAAATGCCAAAAAGTGAGAGATACTTCCATTCACAACACTGGCTGACAAAACAGCTGGAATTCAACCCTAAGTCTGTCTGACTCCAGAGCTGGTGTTATTCCCAGTGCAGCATGCTGCAGCAAACATTCCTAAATGTGCAACCAGAAGTTAAATTTTGATTCCAACTTACATATAAAAGGCCACTTTTATTTTCAGAGTTGCTATTAGGAAAAAGTTGGGGTAGAGAAGGAAATATAACCAAGGAATGAGATCTCAGCACCAGGTTGTATGGTTATTTATTACAAATGCTTATTTTTTCTCTCTCTCTCCATTATTTACTCGTTCAGGAAGCGAGAAACAGGAAAGCAGCCCTGGCGATTCAGCAGTTATTTAAATAGAACCGTGCGGGGATTGTGCACTCAGTCCACTGTAATTGGAAACCATTCCTACCATGCACCAATATTTCAAAAGCAATACAACCCAATTCTCTGACCCATGAATCAGACTTTTCCCCTCTACCAGCATGAAAGATTGGGGCCAGGGAGAACCGGAAGGAAGATTTTTCTTAGGCACAGCTTTTGCAGAGGCAAGCTGACAGAGAAGAATCCCGTTAACTGCACTTTTAATTGAATATTGGATTAAATGTGTGGCATTAGCTTTTCTTGTGCAGTGAGTACATGCTAGGAAACATGCTCTGTGTCTTGAAAACTGAGTTTCATACCTCTCTGGACAGATGAAATGGGCCCTGTAATTCAGTGTCTTGAAATAAACTCACTTTACTGCAATTATTTATATCCAAGTAAGATTTGTTGCTGACAAAGCCATTTCTTTTTAAATTCATGTTAATTCTCCTCTGATTCAAACATGATGATTTCAACGCTAGTATCCGTGGCTGTCAGTCTCATCTCTGGGGAAAATGAAATCATAGGCTTTGAGATGGAGCAAACCTGACCTTACTATATGGTACTGGATGGGTATTTTATCTCTTCGACCTCAGTTATCACATCTGTAAACTGGTCATAAAGTAAACACCACGAACAGATATTGAGAAGGACATAAGGTATATAAAAGAGCTGGCAGTGTCTGATGCCTAGCAGGCACTCAGGGAATAGTACCTCTGCCCTTTCTTTACTCTGTGATTAAAGATGCAACAAACACTTTTGTGTCATAATGTTGGTTCCCTCAACCACATATAAATGCAAACAACCTTTTGGGATTTGTGCCTTTTCCTGAACTAGAGTAGGGCTTGCATTCTTCTTCATCCTAGTCATGGTTAGCATGGGTTTCCCGCACTGGATACCTATAGTCTAGGAACTTTATGTTTATTACCTTTTATAATCCAATCCTTACACTACACTGTGAGCTTGTCAGCATCACCTCCATTTTACAGATGGAGAAACCAAGGCTTACAAAGGACAGGTGGCTTGTCTCAGGTCAAACAGCTAGTAAACAGCAGAGCCAAGAATTCAACCCAGGTCTACCTGGCTCTGAAGCCTGTGCCTACTTATTCTTTTGTAAAATGTTCACTCCAGCACAGCAGTTCCCAACTGGGTGCAATTGTAGCCCCCAGGGGACATTCACCAGTCTGGAGATATTTTCCATTTCCATGACTGGGAGGAGAGGGGGCGTGGAGTTATAGGGATGCTACTAAACATGCTTCGAGGCACAGGGCAGTCTCCCACAACACAGAATTATTTGGTCCAAAATTCCAATACTGCTGCTGTTGAAAAACCCTGCTCTGGCATTTATCACTTTGTCTTGTTTTAATATAAGTGAATGTAATATCATCACATTTCTGAATTCAGACCGTCATTCCTTATTGATGTGCAGACACCAAAAGATTGTATTTTTCAAATTCTCTGCAAGGCAGAAATTTTCCCACAGTGTGCTGCATGTTCTTCCTGTCAGTTTCACTCATTTCCACAGCACAATGTCTATTGACTCGTGGTTTCCATGGTAAAAAGGTCTATGTGCTGTTTGCTTAGATAATTTTTTGCTTGTATTGCCATTTTGAAAACATCTTTAAAAATGAAATTGCCAAGGTCAAATTTAATATATTCTTCCCTCTTTTTCTCTTATTTTCATATAAAAATATATAGCATGCTCCACAATTTAAATGATTCACAATATCTACAAAGCATGTAGCAGTTCTAAGATACAATGGAAAAGATTATTTATAAAATAAAAATGTTATATCTTACCAGATACAAGGTTCTTAGAGGTTCACCTTCATTTGACAGTCAGGAAATAGAGACCATGTAAACTGTGATCTACCCAAAGTTAAACAGATAATTAACACAGTGTGAGACCAAGAGCACAGGTATGCTGACTCCTGAGCTGATGCTCTCTCCATTGTGCACCTGAAATTTCATGTTATAAAATCCAATCAGTTTACAGCTGCTTGTCTGTGCAGACATGTGTGCATACACACAACACATGTGTACTAATATATACACTTAACTGCATTTTCCTCCTTATCTTTTTAGAAGACTGCAAAAAGTGATGGTTACCAATACGTTAAATGAAATCCTAAAGTAATGATTTAACTGATCTCTGCTCTGTGCAGGGGGTTAGAGGGAAGAGGGACTTCAGAGCACTTAAAGTCCAGGATCAGAGCTTGAGATACACAGATCAATTACTCTGGACATCTGAGTCCCAAATTGAGTTCCTGGCATTTATTAAGGCTGACATAGCATGCAAAGAGTGATACCGGGCTACTTTCCATCTCTCATCCCTACTACATCCCCACACTACCTCCAAGGTTTCTTCTGTGATATATAAAATGAAATATTGCCTCCAGGCGCAAAAGACATTAACAGCCTCCCGTCTCCTAGATAAACACTAAGATCTCCAGCATGGCATATAAGCTGATCTTACCTCTCTAGCCTGCCCCAGACACATACCCGCCCCACTTGTCATGCCTAAGAGCTTCCCGGAACAAGTTCCTCCCCACATTCCACACAGGCCCTGGGCTAGTCTCACTGCTTCTTCCCAGGCAGGCGCTGATGTCTACCAGCAGTGCGGGCCTCCCTGACACCTCAGTCTGGATCAGAGGGAGGGACCACGCTCCCTAATTTTCCACAGCAGAACTTTATACCTTGAGAAGAAGATATGATTAAAGACCAGGATCTAAGTAACGGAAGAAATAATTTAGCAGGTGGTAACCTGCTCCCAACCAACCAAATAGGAACATTACACGTGCCTATGGTATATTTCCTAAAGTTTGGATTATTCACTCCCAGCACCATGTTGCATCAGCCGATTTCTGTCCAGTTCCTTGTAATTGCCTTTTCTTCAACCTGAGAGATATGTGGTCTGACCTTCACCATGCTCTGAAGAAAACAGGCCTTCTGTTCCAAAGTCCTCATTTCACAGATAAGGAAAATGAAGCTCGCCTAAGGCACCTTGAAGGTCAACAGCAAAGCCAAGACTAGAACTCAGGTTGACCAAACTCCAACCATGTGTTCTGTTTCTTTTAACACGTTCCTGAAATTTCAATAATGGGAAATTTTAATTTTGTGTGATTATAAATACACATATGAGTAGTCAGCAACTGAACGGATATGAAAACCCTGAGAAGCACTGAACATATGAAAACTGAATCTGGGTCACAATATTCCTTGGGGACCCATCATTTCTTGGCCTCAAACATAATAGTTGAAATAGGAAGGTAAATTTCAATGGCAGGGGTACAATACACACTGTAATTGATTTAGAAGATGTATTTAGAAACTATTAATAATGCATGTAAGATGCTGAATATTACTTTTCTCATTATAAATATTTAAGAGCATATAGTTTTTAATAGCACAAGATATTACACAGTGATCAGCTCATATAAATGATGCTACTCATCAGTTACATGGAGACCAAGGAAAGATATATTTTCTGAACCTGAAATGATCATAAGAGTGACATTCTGAAATGAAAAAAAAAAAATAAAGTTCATTCTGAAAGATGCAAGAGTTATACAGTCTTAATTCAAGGTGAATCTATCATCTTTTGTCACAAGAACTTCTCTATATTCAGTTTATGTTACACAAAGATAATTTTTCCAGGGTTAGTTTCCTGCCTTGCTCTGTAGTTGAGTTTTAACAGCAATTATCAAGTTTGAAATGTCTGTCTTTGATTCTTTTGAAGTCAAGAAAGCCTTTGAATCTTTTAGATATTATTCAGCTGCAGGTTAAGGGGAAAAAAATCAGAAGAATTAGCAGCTATAGGAGTGCTAATTAGAATTAATTATAAAACTTGTTTGAGTGGTCTGATCAATACAATTAGAGCAAATACTACCATGTCCTAGAGAAACCCAACCCCAATACTATTTGGGTAGGCTTCTTCAGATAGGGATGTTCAATGCTCCAAATGTCTAGTGACCAATTCAATCAAAAGATAGTTGTCTTAATCTCTTTTCTGCTGCAATAACAGAATACCACAGACTGGGTAATTTATAAAGAAATGAAATTTCTCATAGTCTACAGGCTGGTAAGTCCAAGGGCACGATGCTGGCATCTGGTGAGGGCCTTCTTTCTGCATTATCCCACAGTGGAAGAGCAAATGAGTACAGCAGACAAAGAAATCATGGAGGTCTCCCTTTTATGACAATTCGTTCCCATGATAACTAACTGACTCCAGTGATAATGGCATTAATACATTCGCCCCTTACTAGGTCCCACCTCCCCTCACTGTTGCAATGAGGATTAAATTTTCAGCACATAAATTTGGGGGACACAGTCAAACTACAGCAATAGTTGCACATAAATTGATATATAGTAATGGTTTCCCTGGAAATAAGCCCCTCGCTGTCAATCAGTGGGAGAAAATATAGAGAAGAGCAAAGAGCCAGAACACAGAGGTCAAACACTGGGCTTGGAATTCTAAAACCACCATTTACCAGCTGAGTGACTGGTGGCAAATTGTGAAACTTCCCTGAACCTCAGTTTTTATATTCATGGGTAAGAGGCAGTAAGGTCTATACTCTATTGCTGCTGGGAGCACTAGAGTCAGCTAACCCCCTGTTGTACATTGCCTGACATGGTATCTGCTGACACATCTTGGCCAGGTTCAGAGGACAAAAACGTCTACCCTAAGAGCCAGTGGTGTTGTCAGGAAGGCTGTTTATACCAACTGATGCACTTTGGTATCATGCTCAAGGAAAAGGCTTAATTTTTTTAAATCTAGAAATTAGGGTTGTCTTTGTAAAAGAAACCCTAACTTCTTTCTTTGATTTTTTATTTTTTATACATTTCATTTTATTTTTTTAAAGTCTTCTTCTCAGATGAAAATAATCTGGGAGACCCGAGGACCAAACTAACTTGTCTCATCTCAAACATCTGAAAATATGGGAGGCCACACATCACCTGCTCACAGATTGTGGGATATGAAGCCCAGGGAGTGATCCGAAAAGAAGTTCCATGTAGAGAAGCTAAATTTACAAAGCTGAGCATGCCATCCACACAGACTGTCAAACTGATGGTGTTTTATATCAATCCTATGGAGAGTGGGGAGGCCAAACTGGAGACTAGTATCTGAACTGAGGGTTTAGGTCAGGAGCTGAGAAAAGAAGAATCTTCAGGACTTTATTTCGGGTACCTGTAATATGAGTGTATGGGGAGCAGCCAATGATCCTGGCATGACGTGGACCAAAGAGCTTGCTATTGGTTTCCTTTCGATATTTAATTTCTCAGATAGAATGAAAATAATTTTTTAATGGTTCTAAGTTCAAAAACCTGTCAGAAATATTTGTGTCTTTTCTTCCTTCTCTTATTGCATGTTCAATATGAACACATCACTCCAGCAACATGGCATATCACCCAGAAACAGAGTATCTGTTCTTAGTTCAAGTCTACTCTATAATCCTAATCCAAGGATTGCTCAATTCCAGTAAATTGCTCAAGCAATGGAGACTTTTACAGATTAAACACACCAGGGTGCATGAGGAGCTGAGATCCTACCTTCAAGATGGGATGCAACATTGCAGCAAGTGCATGCACCATTCTGTAGGCCTAGGGAAAGACGACTTGAGTTGACTTCATTACAGCCACCCAGGACTCCTGCTTAGCATGTAACAAGACAGATTATCAACAATAAAGAGCTACCAGTGAGAATGCCTCTGGAAGATGTCTACCAACCTTCCTCCCACCCTTATTCCCTGCAGGACAAAGATCAAACTCCTCCACCTGGGCATTCTAGATCCTTCACAGCCTGGCCCTAGCTTCCTTTTCAGCCCCACTTTTTTCTACTTCCTTTTCTTCTCTTGGCTTTTGCTCTGTAACTATTCACTATTTTCCACATGGTGGATGTTCTTGCACTTCAATAACGCTTCTGGAGTTTTATCCCAGAATCTTCACTCATTTAAAATTCATTTCAAATGTCCATTCACTCATACATTCATTCAGTAAATGCTTATTCATTGCCTAATATGCATCACACTCTGTTGTTCTGGGCTCTGGTGACACAGATATTAATCAGAAACAAGAAACAATCATACACTTAAGGAGCTGGAGGAGGTCAGATGAGGTTTCCTGAAGGAAGCATTTTCTCCTTCCCTGCTTTCCAGGAAGAAGTTATTGTTATCTTAAGTGAAGTTCCACACACATTAAATTTCTGCACTCCCAAAACACTTACTACTCTCAGCCTCAAATTAGAGGTATTTAGTCAATTTTAGAGTTTCAAAGTAAAAAATCTCTTTTATCATCATCCCATTACCTATGGGTAAGAGTCAATGGTCCTGCATCACACCCAAGAAATCGGGATTAATCCTTGACTGTGAGTTCTATTTATCTAGGCCCCGTTTTAATGACAGGTTACTTCCTACAAATCCCAAAGGCAAATCTATATTAAATATTATATACATCTAATTTCTTTTATTTCTCTTTTGGAGCCCTTCCAAAGATCTCTCAAGATACATACAGCCCACCCCTCTTCTCTCTCTCTTCCTGAATTTCTGCCCCAGCTCATCCAAAGGGAAGTGCCACCAACCCTTCCTGATTCTTAGGGTAAGGCTGGCTACTGTCACGAGTGTTCTCCCAGGTGGGTGTTTTCTCACTTTTTCCTCGCAAAGAGAGGATGTGGTGGCTGTGAGAATGCACCTCACAGACCTCTGGCTATAGGGAGCATGACTGACCCAGAGACTCAGCCACTGAGCGTTGAAATCCAACACAGGGTTTGCACGGAGGCCACAGTGACTCAGGGCTGCTCTGTGCCAACTGTGACCTGGACCTGGGGCAGAAAATTTAAGAGCATTCAATCATAAATATAAATAATATTGATGCAATATTTTAAATCAAAATTAATACATAAAATTCTATGATGAATAAAATATCAAAATATTAAATAAAGATTGGTATTACCAATTTTCATTTTTTTCTTTAATATTTATTTATTTTTATTTCAGAGTATTAGGGGGATACAAATGCTTTGGTTACATAAATTGCCTTTGCACCACCCAACTTAAAATATTTAAGTTTTGTTTAAACTAGCAAAAAGTGGAAGGCCTCACACAGGGCTCAGCAAGGCTGCAGAGTGCAGCAGGGATTCTACGGCAGACAGCTCCTGGGAGACACAGGACACCTTTGTCATCCAGCTTTGGCTCCAGGATTGTCAACTTTGCTGAGCCTTTCTTAGATGGCATAGCAGTCTTGGGATCCCACCCAGTCTTCCATTCTCTACTTCACTGCATGTCAGACTTGCATAGCGGCCAGACTGTCCTCTTGGCATGTCCTGGCCCTACCCATCTCTCCACAGGCATTTCCCCTGATAACATCCTTGCACGTTTAATCCTGTCTTAGTGTCTTCTTCTTAGAGAATCCAGATTAATACAAAAGAGGAGGATTTCTTCTTTTCTATAGGGTAAAACTGAGATAAAGTTTACTAACAAACATAGTTTTGCAATTTTCTGGGCTAACCAAGAGGTCAACGTTTTCTATCTTTACTTCTCCATGCAGAAGTAGGCATTTCTGAGTCAGAACCCAGGCTCTGACATAAGTATATATGTGTGTGTTTGTGTGCGTGTGTTTGTATGTACACATATATATTTATATATGTATAGTGCATACAAGTTTCAAATGGTAATGTCTTTTAGGGGAGTTAAACATTCTTTTAAAGCAGAATTTTGGTGTTTCGTTTGCTGATTAATGGATTGCATTGTTTGGCCAGGACTATGTACCATGAATATCTAGATAAATCACTGACTTATCACTAATATGAAGATTTGACCTTTAAAATACTAGTGCTACAAAGAAATAAGTGGTTGTAGATCAGCAACATCAACTATATTCTTCTTTGTCTTATTTTGAACTACTTCCAATGCTACGAAGGGTTTTGGGGGATTTCTTGAATGTATATAGTTTGTCCATAGCCTCTTAGAATCAGCTGGTCACTAATCTGGTGTCACTTTGGCCCTGGACACAGCCCCTGGTCATGGATTTCAGAGGCCCAGACTGTGGGTTGGGCCATAGAGGTATAGGGAATTTTATCAATGAAGGCTTTTAGAGGAACAGGGCTGAGATAGGGATTTTTAGCTGTCTACCCACATCCGGTTTCTTCTTCCTGCCTTCACTAGTTCATTTATCCACCCTTCCTACTAATCTCATGTGCTTGAAGAGGAGGAAAGGCCCTTCTCAGGCCCAGGAAGAGCCTTGCTATGACATTCGGGAATGGACATGAGACTCGACACAGGACAATTTTATCTGAAGAAAAGCTTAAGGTTCTAGAGCTTTCTAGAAAAGTTCTTCCTTGTTTTTCTGGGAAAATATCTGGAACTGACTCTGTATTCCTTCTCTAAACATTGCCATGTGTGAATATGAGGGCCCAACTTGCTGAAAGCAGGCTGAGAGAAAAGCAGTGTCAAGAGAGACAGAGGGAGCTGGTTACATTAATTCTGAAGACTGTCTTTCAATTAAACTTCCAGCTATCTGAACTCATAATTTATTTAATGCAAATTAAGTTGGATTTTGCATTGCTTTCACCCAAGAGCATTTTAAGTGTTATAGGGAACCTCATCATATAAGAGAATAAAACCCTTTATTGCACTAAGAGAAAGGCTCAATGGAAGTAAACATTTGGAATTTTCAGTCTCTAAAAATCAGATTTAATCAGGGATTCAAAGAAGAATGGTATTGACTCATAAAGGAAAAAAAAGTTTTTAGATCTCTCCTTCAGAACAATTGCCATGGGAGAGTAAATGAAAAATGAAGAATGACATTTTGATTGAGCTGGAGGAAGAGAGTGGTTTCCTTATGAGAAAGGTTGTGAGCTTTGAGGTCAGGCTAAACAGACATGAAAAGGGAGAGAAGACAGGTCCAAACAGCTCTTCTTTTAAAGATATTTTAAAAGGGGGTCTTTCAGCTGTTACTCTGTCAGCGTGGGAGACTCAGATCCAGAGAGACCTACCAGAGGAAAGACTGTGTGGGGTTGAAGGGGAAAATAAATCACATCTCTCTCCTCTTCTGAGTTCTAAGCCAACTTAGAAAATGAAACAGGCATCAATTAAGGACGCAAAAATATTGGTGTCATTGCTAAATGTTCTGGGTTGGAGAACACAGTTTCAAGCTTGGTCACATATTCTTTTTATTATATTCCTGCTTCACACCCTAAGTAGCTGAATTTGCTTACACGGGCACAGGAAGTGCAGCTGAATAAATTCTAGTGTCCTTCTCCTGCCCCTTCCCTCTCCGGCAGGGACAGAACCTGCCTCTTGCAAGGTTCACTATAGGAAAGAACAGAACAAAGACTCATATTCATTGCAGTCAAGGTAGCTCCTCAAGAGAGAATGAGGCTCGGGCATTGGGAGCAGTGTTATTTGTCACCTTAAACCTGCCTAAATGAGAAAGAAGGACCAATGGATGTTAGACTCCCAATATCCCATCAAGGAGATCAATCACTCCTCCTCCACTTTGGGAGCTGTAGAGGCATGTGAGGAGGCTGTAAGTGCTATTCTAACAGTGCCTCTCAGAGTCAACATTCCCTTGTGGACACCAGAGGACAAAGTGATGCTGTCCCCCTAACAGGAGATGAGAATTCAAGGAACACACTAGAATGACTCAATTCCAGAGGAAGCTTAAAGAGATGCCTCTTTAAGCCATAAAAGAGGGTCTACAGTGAGGATATTTGGGAAACCATCCCTTTGATATTAGGAGAGCCACAACAAGTAGATGCAGAAAGATGGAACCAACTTCAGCCAGGAAGACTGGGAAGATCGGTGTGGAAAGAATCAAGCAGCAATTGGTATATTTCAAGATGATAAGACTTAGTGCCTCCTACTCCCCATCCTTCCCCTTTAGGTGGGATTACAATCCCTACAGGCCTTTAAAAAACATTTCCAGGGCATTTCTACTATTTCATTGGTATGGTTAGAAAAGCCTATATTTCCTTAAATATATATTGAGGTTGGTCCCAAGCTATATATTTCTGACGGAAGCAAGGATAGGTCTTGGGTGGAGACTTCTGACTCAGGAAGGTGAGAGTAATTAAGATTTGTCTGAAAGGCAGATGCTCTCATAGACCCAGAATTCATTAACTTTGCCTGTCTCCCTGCAGGAGCATCCTCAAGTGGAATCTAGAGGAATATGCTAGAAAACAAGATATTGGGCCCCAAAAGGATGGCTAAATTCTATATGTGGCAGAGAAAGAATGTGACCAATTTATGAAACAGTTTCTCATTTATAAAACTCAGCAAAGCCTGCTTGAAAGGAACAGAAGAAAAACAAAGAAAAATGGAACCCAGCAGGGCGAGCGATGACTGGGAAAGCATTTCTGCTGCCATCGAAGGAACACAGGACACTCAAAGTGTGGACAATTCAAAAGCCAAAGAAAGACAAAGTTCAGAGGAGCAGGGAGCAGCGGGCTTCCCTGGACACTGAGGTCATATGTTTTATTGTCACCAGCAGCCATGTGAATCCGGGATCTGCTAAGTGTGTTCTTTAGTTGAGACAAATGTAGGGCGAGATAGGACCTAAGTGGGGAAATTAAAGCCTTTTGAAGAGAGAAGCAGTGGCTACAACCACGATGCTTTTACAAGTGGGCTTTTTTCAAGGCAGCCTCTCCTCCCATGCACTAAGACTGGTCTCCGTGAGATGATTTTACCAGGTCTCCTCTCCCACGATGATTTTTTGAACTTCCTGAGCCATCACCAACCACAGACTGGCCTATTGTCTCAACTAGCAGTAGCTTCACAAATATTTATTTATTGGGCACCTACTGTGTGCTAAGCCCTACGTAAGTGCTTTCATGTGGTCAAATTTCCTTTGTCATGGTCATATCTCTGTGACATAGGTGCCTTGCAAAGGAGGCAGCTGAGACCCTGGGAGGATAAGAGATGCATTGGAATCACGCTGGGGCAAGTGGCAGGACAGGGTTTTGAACTCTGGTTTCTTGGCTTCAAATCCAGCACTTTTTTCTTTAGCACTTCCTTCTGTTCCCGCACTCTTACAGCTGTAATCCCAAGTGTCCTTACCACACCCCACCCCGATTTTAATTCAGAAACACAGCGTGAGACTGGAATTCTCTGTGTAGTGTATTAGTTTGCTAGGGCTGCCATTAACAAAGTACTGCACACTGGGTGGCTTTAACAACAGAAACGTATTTTCTTAGAGTTCTGGTGCTGGAAGTCTGAGATCAAGGTGCCTGCAGGGTTGGCTTCTCCCGAAGCCTCTGTCCTTGGCCTGGGGATGGACATCTTCTCCTGTATTTCCCCGTGGTCGTACCTCTGTGTGTGTCTGCGTCCTAATCTCCTCTTCTTATAAGCACACCAGTCATGTTGGATTAGATCCCACCCTAATAACCTCATTTTACCTCGATCACCTCTTTAAAGAGCCTGTCTCCTAATATGATCACATTCCGAGATACTGGGAATTAGGGCTTCAACATACAGAATTTGGGGGAATTCAACTTAGAACATAACACTTACTTCAAATATGATTCCAAAGTATTATGGTGTTTTCAGCTTGCAAAGCACTTTGAAACTCATTACTCCATTTGATCCTTCGAAACATCCCCATTTGAGGGGAGGAACCGAGGATCAGAGAGAACATTAGTTGTGTGCTATCACAAAAGGTGGCAAGCAGCCAACATAGAATTCTTGTATAGGTTTGTTTCCTTGCTTCTTATCCAAATCTAATTGGCACTCCATAGCTCCAGATTGTCTCCACAGAATTGTGGCTATAAATTGGAACTTGACTAGGATAACAGATAATGTCACACGCAATGCAGATATTCAGAGCCAATCTCAGACGAGGTCATGGAGAAGGAAGAGAACGCCCATGTGGATGTTCTTTATGCAACAGACAACGGAAGTCTGCCCACAGCTCCCAGGAGTTTTGCAAGGATCATGTTCAAGGGCAGAGCCTGGAATTAGCAGGGCTATGTGGTGGCTGATTGATGCCAGAGGCTGTGGCAGGCCCCATAGGTGCCTGTACAAATGTATTCCCTGTCCCCTCTTCCTTCTAATGGGGCCATGATTTGTTCAAATGGCTGCAAAGAGCCACTGAACTTCAGGAGGGTGAGCTCTACTCTATCCCCAGTAGGGGATTACTCATGATTACTTAAACCAGGTATAGGCTTCTCATTCCCCTTGATTAGTGACTGGGTTGGGGTGGCCATGTGACAAATTATAGCCAGTGGGAGGTAACGCTAAATTTACTGGGTAGGTCTTCTGGAAAGGCTTTGCCTTTCTGCTAAAGGGAGGTGGATTTGTCTGATATGGTCAATTTGCTTATTTTCCCTTCCCTCTTCTTCCCACATGGAATGTAGACATGCCACAAGGTGCAATGGCCAGTTTATGATCATGGGGCAGCACAAAGGAGGAGAAAAGCCACCAGTCTCAGGATGGCAGAGGACAATGCAAAAGGAGCCTGCATCTTTGAGACCTTCATCGGACAGTGTCCCAGGCCTGGATGACTCCCCTTTGGACTTTGTGCTATGTAAGGAAAATGAGTGTTTTTATGCCACTGTGATGTGGGTTTTTTCTTTTGTTTTATTTTAGTTTTTGTCACCATCTAAAAGTAAGGCCAAATCCTGACTGGTGATTCTGAGCGCCCATGGGGCCGTTTATAGAACCAGGGCTGCTTTGAGAGAGCCGGCTCTGGGTTCTGATCACTCTGCCTCATTAAGAGGCCATGTTCTGTGTTTACTGACACAGCAAAAGTGAGACTCCACCTTCCCTGCTCAACACACGGTTGGTAGGAAGAGGAAGCAGCATCGCCCAGGTGACTCATCTAGGTTGGCTCAGCCCACTCTGTGCTGGAACAACCAGTTAACCAGGAGTAGAGGACAGGCCTTATGGCAACATCTCAGCAGAGGTATGACAAAGGGCGGGGAGATAACAATGATCAAACACCTCCGACAAGCTACTGAGCGCCAAGCATGTGCTAAGCATGGCTGTAGCCAAAGGGGTCACAGGCAACATATAAAACCAACAAAAATCTTTATCCTTGTGGAGCTTATGCACTAGGCAGGGAAGGTAAAGGATTAATGACCAAATAAGTTATACATTCACAGACATATATGCACACATACACACACATATATGTATATTACATATTTATAACAGTTACAGGGTGAGAGCACTGTGGGAAAAATGCCATAAGAAAGGGAGATAAGAAGTGTTGGGTGACACTTTCCATGCTGTGTGGCCTCTCTGGCCTTGTCCCCTCGCCCCTGTCTATAAAATGAAGGGCCTGCACCAGGTTCCTTTCATCACTGGCATCTTTGAGACTCTGACACACTCCCTCTGCTCAGGAACTGCCTCACTTTTCAGTGCTTTCTAAAACACTTGAATGAACTCCTATGAATGAACTACATTCCTGCTAGCCTGTAATTCAAACTCACTCTGTAGATCACTTCTCCCCTTTGTGGCTCCTGTTGGCACCATTTTCTTCTTTATGGAACTTGTTGTGGTTTTATATTTGTGCAATTATTTAATTATATTCTATTAATTAATTAAAATCTTCCACCCTCATTGAATGCCAATTTTTGCCCACTATTATACCCCAATGGATAACACAGTACCTGCTGCCTACTTGTGCTCAATAAAATTATGGTTGAATGAATGAATGAATGAATACATGCTATCTCATCTCCATTTCTTCAATTTTAGAGACATTTGATGTCTGTCTCTTCTTCGGCATTCCTTCTTTGAGCTTTTCATTGATATTTTCCAAAGAGCTCTTTTCAAAATTTTATGCTTTCAAACTCAGAGGACCTAGGTACATATTCCATTCATTTTCTAGATGGAATAAATTTTTTTTATAAATCATGCAATGCGTGAGCTTAGGTGGAGGTAATGAACTTGTGTTGTATACAGTGAACTCTGTAGACGCTTCATTACCAGGAAGAAAGTGTCTCCTTAGTGTGCACATACACAAATGTATACGGGAAAGCATACACAAATCCAAACTTCCTTTATAGTTTGTAAAAGGGATGGTGAGTGTAGACACCCGACTTCTGTCCTGCCTCAGGCACTGGGCTGTCCTTCTGCAGTCAGCCTCTGGGCATCTCCTTGTGGGCTGCTTCTCAAGAGTGTATAACCATAAGGGACTGTTCTTACACATAGATACCCTGAGCTTTTGTGGATACGATGTTGCCTGTGAGAAGGATCAGAGGCGTTAAATGGCAGGGGATTGCTGGACAGAATGGAGTCATTACATCTGGGGAGGAATAACAAGAGATGGGTCATTTGGCATGTGGTGTCACAAGGACATCTGATCAAAATCCTGGTGGCCTGTTCACATGAGGTACTATCTGACCTACTGAGATTTCACTCATTTCCAGCTTCTCTATTGTGACAATTTGAGAGAGACAGTGATTGTAATAAACTTGATTCACTTGAATTCTTTTGCCCAGCAACCCAAGTTAACACTCCAGTCTCCATACAGAGAGCCAGTTCCTGGTGGCCTATTCAATTTTATATTTATTATTTATACAACTTTCTTGAAAGGCCTTTATAATTCATGCAATTATGTATGTGCCAAAATGGTACATTGTTCTCCAACATGGTTAGGCCATTTTTACGCAATGCTACAGTCATCTTCAGAATACTAAAGAGCCACTCTGGTGTTATCCATTGAGGTATCTGGATTTGGTAGCCCCTCTCTTTGAGAGCCAATTTTTGATGGCCTGAGAGGGTGATGACATTGGTCTATCTCCACCCAGCCCTCTTATGATGCTTTTCTTCTGACAGATGGTTTGCAATACAAAAGCAACTAGCACAACATCTGGTAGAAAGTAGAAAACTCAGACTCTTGTGGTTTTCTGACAACAAAGGCAAAAATCAAACAAAAATCATCAAACACCAAAATTGGCAGTACTATCATTCCCTACTAACAAGAAAAATAGGGTGACAGGAAGGACAAACCTTTTCCTAGCAGCAACTTCTAAGAGGCAATCATTATAGAGATCTTTCTGTAAAGGATATGGAACAATGGAAGAGATACTCTCTTCGGTAGCATTTTTATAGAAGATACAGAAACATGCCTTATTCAGTCATTTCTTATATTGCCCCTTAATAAAAGAAAAGGACATCCCCTTAAATAGCCATTCTGTAGTGGCAGTTTTACAGGTGTGAGAGTAATGATGTTGAGACCTAAAGCTGTTGGTGATCTGGCTTGATAGAGGATGCGTCGCTGACACTGAAGTGGGAGGGATGAGCCCACACACTGTCACAAATATCGCTTGCTCTGCAGGGCACAGGAGTTGGTTCATGACCATTCCATACAGAGGGCTCAGGAGGGATCTGGACTACAGGGATTGAGCTCTCTCTTGGGCAGTCTCCACGGCACTGGCTTTTTTCCTCTCTCTTTCCCTCTCTCAGCCTTTCAACTCTCCAGTATTTCTTTTTTTTCAACTTTGTCCTTTGTCTAGGCACAGCAATACCCCTGAAGTCATTGCCAGGAAAAGAAGTCACTGCCACGTGTGCTGGAATCTTGCTCCAAAGCTCAGCATCTTCTGAGGCCTGAACTTGTTCTGTGTATGGAGACTGGAGTGTTAACTTGGGTTACCGGGCAAAAGAATTCAAGGGAATCAAGTTTATCACAATCGCTGTCTCTCTCAAATTGTCACAGTAGAGAAGCCGGAAATGAGTGAGTTTCAGTAGACCAGATAGTACCTAAAGTGAAGAACTGTGTCCCCTAAAAAGATATGTTGAGGCTCTAACCCTGCATACCTGGGAAGGTGACCTTATTTGGAAACGTAACCAAGTTAAGATGTAACCAAGTCAGGACCCATCCATACTGGATTTAGATGGACTCGGTGAAAATCTCCTTACAAGAAGACGGAAATTTGGACAGAGAGACACACAGGGAAGATGCAATGTGAAGATGGAGGCAAAGACTGTAGTGATGCAGCCACAAGTCAAGGAACGCCAAGGATGACTGGCGACCACAGAAGCTGGAATAGATAAGAAAGGACCCTCCCCTCAAGCCCTCGGAGGGAGCGTAGCTCCGCAGACTTACTTCAGACTTCTGGCTCCTGCACCGGGAGAACAGCAGTTGTGTTAAGCCACCAAGCTTGTGATATTTTGTTACAGCAATGCTGGCAAACTAACACAGTCCCTAATAGCACTTTAAGTATGAGAGATGTGTAAGTGGAAAAGCCAAAAGTGTCTGAGTTTGGGCAGGATTTACTTTTAACAAGCCCATGACTGAAGATGAGAATGATCTTGTAAATATAATACAGTTAATAATAGTAATGATGGGTAAATTCATAACTAATAGGCACGGAGTGCACTATCTGGGAGATGGGCATGCTTGCAACTCTGGCTTGGGCGATGCAAAGGCAATATATGTAACCAAAATGTGTGTACTCCCATAATATTCTGAAATTTAAAAAAAAAGAAAATAAATAAATAAATAATAGTAATGATACAACCCCACCAGAATGCACGAGGCGCCCATGCCCTGCCATTGGAAGAGCTACACTGTTCTAAGTCCTGCCACCCTTCTCAGATTTGCCTCCGAAGTGGTGTTCTCCCCACGCTTCAGCGCACCAGGAAGGAACCAGGATAGCATTACCTACCACTTACCTTTCAAGGGCATGCTGAAGGCCTGCATCTCCGTAATATTTGTCCAAGGAATTGGAGCTTCTTGGAGAGCTGTCACTAGCTAAATATAAAATATGTTATTATCCCCCCAAACACTGGCAATTCTTTGTCACTTTCCTTTTGAAAAGAAAATTATACTTACCCAAAGCATTTCATTACCACCTGAACCGTCTGTTCAATATAAATTTGGAAACCTAAACTTACATAACCCCACAGCCAAATGCGTTGGAGTTAGGAGCCCAGGGCACCTGGAATATTGCTATTACAGAAAATAAATTTTGGCATGTGGCCTTGCATGACTGTTCAGTCTAAGCTCTGAATCATCTCTGTTTAGAGAGGCTCCTTCAAACTATTTTATGGGATGTTTTGTCTACATTTGCCTACGTCGCCCAAGATAGTTTTACCAGGTAGATCTAATAGACTTACTGAGAATTATACCACCATCTATCTGAATGTTTGGAATTCCTTCTTTGATGTACATATACAAGTAAAGTCCCATTTAGGGAGGCATAGCTTCACCGGGTCAGTCCTCCTTGATTGGCTGAGGATATCCCTGGATACGTGCTATACAGCAGCAAAGCCCTTTGGACATACTGCAAACCCCCCTCTAGTAGCACTTTTGAAGGGTGACTGGAATCATGTCAGTAAGGTTATGTCTCTTTTAAGCTAGTAAGTTATTTTCTCTCAGTCCCCTATCTCTTTGGACAGTGGTGTAGCTCCGGATGACAATAGCAACCCTATGCTCGGCACGTGCATTGTTGCCTCAATTTCCTTTCATATAAAATAGGGAAATAATGCCTAATAAATATGATTGCTGTGCAAATTAAATGAGCTAATTCTGTCAAAGAAGTGAACATGGTTCCCGATACATGGTATGTATTTGATAAACGTTAGGTATAAGAAAGAGGAGGTAATGGATGAAGAAAAGAAAGACAGAGGAGGAGGAGGAGGAACAGAAGAAGGAGGAATTGTTATTACTAGTTGCGGTAGTAGTGCTATTCTCTAGGTCACCTCGGAACCCCAGTGACGCGTGGCTAACAGCAAAGAAGGTAGCAGAGGTAACAAATTGGACTCAGGATTAAAGATTTTCTGTTGAATTTTCATGATTTATCAAAAATGTCAGCCAATTGAAAACAAGCTGACCAATCACTCTCCCGGCTGTGTGAGTTGTCCCAAGGAAAAGACTGAATGGTAGCAAGGGCAGAGGTCACGCTGCAGCTGCCAGACCCATCACCCACTGTGGTGGGCAGAATAACGACTTCCGAAAAATGTCCACGTCTTAATTCTGGGAACCTGTGAATATGCCATGTTATATGTCAAAGAGGAATTATGGTAGCAGATGGAATTAAGGTAGATGATCATCTGACCCTAAAACAGGGAGATTAGCCTGGGTGACCCAGGCAGACCGAATGTGATCAAAAGGGTCCTTCGATGTGGAAGAGAAAGGCATAAAAGTCAATGTCAGAGTAATGCAATGTGAGAAAGACCTGGCTGATGATCGCTGGCTTTGCAGATGAAGGGAGCTGTGAGCCAAAGAATGTGGGCAGCATCTGGAAGCTAGAAAGTGCAGGGAAATGGTTTAAGCCCTATCGCCTCCATAAAGGAACTCAGTTCTACTGATACCTTGATTTGAGCCCATGGAAACTCATTTTGTACTTCTGACTTCCAGACCTACAAGACTGTAAATTTGTGTTGTTGTAAGCCACTACGTCTGCATTAATTTGTTACAGCAATCATAGGAAACTGATACATCCATCAATAATCACACTGAACTACATCCCAGCTAACCCCAACCCCAGGGCTGTGCTCCCTCAGTAAACCCAAGGGGAGAACTATCCTCCTAAATAAGGAAACAACAGGCCTTCCAAGAGGAACAAAGTGTTTGACAAGGTGGACATCAGAGGGACAAAGCTTAAAGACAGAAGAATGAGCATTTGACCCTTTTTCTCCCCTTGGACTCTCTAGAGCCCTTTTCTTCTTGCCAACACCCCAACAGCTCTTCTCTTCCCCATCTTTACAGGTTACTCCAATTTTTTTCAGTGATTTGCTCAGAGTAGAGGGCCAGAAATTCTGGAAATTTGAGCAACAGGAATGTCCCTGGGGATGAGTCTGAGCTCTGCCACTGTGGACTCTCATTTCATGGCAAGATTTATAGAAAGGTTCATCATATTGATTTCAGGGGACATTTGAGGATATCCCCATTAACACCAAAAGCACATTTCAGATATTAGATAGGAGAATATTTTATAAATTACCATGCAAATGTCGGTATTGTTGGCATTTTTGAAGGCTTAAGTATTATTAAGTGATATTACTATTGTAATATTAGCATAGAATGTGGGGGAATTAAGGGCATTATGTATTATATTAATTAGCAACAATTTATGCTTTCAGCAACACCCTTAATTATTAAAATCTCCGTCTTGGGGGAAAATAGCTAATACCAGGTTATAAAATAACTACATGGTGTGGCCTCTTTTCTGTATGCAGTAGTTCTATTTTAGAGGCATGTCTATCTCATTTTATACCAGGATTCTGTATAATTAATTGCGACTTTGACTTCAAGGGAACATTTTAGAATATTAAGAGTAGGGTTAGTCTTATGGGAAATTCAGCAGAAGGTGTTTACATAAAAACAAACTGAACACAACTTCCTTTGCAATGAACACTCTTTCAGAACCTCTCCCTTCCTTCCCAGCCCCTCTCCCTCTCATCCCTACTCAGACCTTATCCCACGGCTACTGCAAACTTTACAGTGACTATTAGCAGATGTTGGAGAGGTTCATACATAACACCATCATACCAAATAACATACCATTTGGATAAATCAACAAGCATTTGCAAGTGCTTATCTTAATATTGCCATTACATAGACAATACTTACTAAAATATTACACGTCATGCTGAACATGAAAAATAACATTCATGTGGCCCACTAGAGTGAAAGATCAACGCAGCTCCCAGAAAAGGGGGATCCACTTAGAACCTATGACTACCCCAAGCCCCACCCAGCCATCCCTGGGACTCAGGAAACCATTATCCTGAAACATTTCTACCCAGTGTCATAAAGTATGGCACACACCCTGGCTGGAAAGATCTTGGATAAACAGTAAACGGTAAGACAACGGAAAGGTAGCACAGCACAGCAGTGAACCACTGGGTTCTGGAGTCGAGTCCAACATCTTCCATTTCCAGCTCTGTGGCCTTGGTCAAATTACTTACTGGTCTAAATCTGTTTTATTATTGGTGACACGTGGATGTGAGTCACAGCATCTACTTTACTTAGTTATTATGATGGTTACAGTTTAAATGCTTGGAACAGTGCCTGGTGTACAGGGACTTCTACGTGAATATTTATACTCAAGAAGCCTGGTTTCAAGTTCTAATGCATATCATATGACCTTGAGCAAGTTGTTTTGCTTCTCCAGGCCACATTTCTATTATTTGTAAATGAACACATATTTGTAAAATGTTAGAGCACTCTTCATCCCAGTTCTTTTGGGAGAGTCATATTACACGTACTGTTTCAGCACCTGCCCCCATTTGCTCTGAGAAAGATTCTGAAAAGTGTCCCAGTTTGGTGATGGCTGTATTGTCATCTAAACGTCTTTGGCAATTTTTACACCCAATAATTACGGCTGCCCCTTGTGACTGCTGTTTGGGGGAGTGGCTGGGACAGAAGCCCAAGTTCAAACTGTCTCTGAGCAAAGGTGCAGGATTGAGGCAGGGAACCTAGAGTCTAGGTCCAGACCATCTCCACGGATTTAGGTGAGGACACAGAGGAGGAGAATGAGGCACAAACAAGACTTTAATGTGGTTAAAGAGAAACTGGAGTTTGTGTGCGTGCTAAGGTAGACATGTGAGTGCATTCATGTGCTGGAAGCAAAGCACCAGCACAGAGCTCGGGGCTCAGACACGGGAGAAAAAAATGGATGATTGATGGAGGGAGATGCCAGAGGTTGTGGGAGGGAGTTGCAGGGTCTCAGATCCTCCCTCCAGGAATTGGCGAATTTTATACTGGCAACTGGATGACTTAATCGAGCTCTCTGATTTCAGTGATGCCCACAAAAGAGATAAGCGCATGTTAAATTCTAGACTATCCCCAGTTGATTTCTGTGCCTGCAGTTGGTGAAGAAATAAAAGCAAAATGATAGAGATTGATTTCATTTTTCTCAGGAGGCCTGGCAGGCACCGATAATGCAGTTGATACTATAATGACTCTGGGAGTCCTTGGGCCAGAGCTCCCCTGGAACCAACTTCTGGGCAATCTCATGGGATTGTCACTCTTCACAGGGCTCGAGCCATCCCACCAACTTCAGGAAAACCAACCCTCCAGGCAGATCTGCAATCCCTTCAAACACATAAGTTTCTTAATGGAGCACGTTATAAAAGACTTTGATTAATGGAAGCTACTACGAATATTCATTCCAAGTTGCTCTTCTGACTGAAAGTCCTACAATGTCCCAGTTTCTCCAAGTTCTCTCCAAATCACTCACTGTCACCAGGGAGGACCACTCTGGCCTCTGCTATTTTAAAATTGGTAACTGATTGCTCCAATGTCTACTCACTATTGTCTTTTCTCAACCCTCCTTGTACCTGCTGATCTACATGGCCTGGGGCAACAAAAGATACATTCATTCATTCATTGATTTATTCATTGATTTACTTATTCACAAAGTATGTGTCAGGCACTGTGTTATACACTAGGGACTCAGAGGTGAAGAAGACAGAGTCTTCTGTCTTGCAATGTTCAGTGCACAAATCCCTCCTCTGGAAGAATTGAACTGGCCTATAGAACCACTGACAATTTCCCAAACACACTGTACCTGTTACCTGTCCTTCTTTGACTTTATTTCTCACTCCCCTCACCAAGTTTATAATCCCCCATATCAATTAGTTTGTTTTATGTTACAAGTAATAGAAAAACAATATATCTAATTTAAATAATGATGATTTGGTTCAAACAAAGGGAATCCCAGAGGTGGAGCAGCCTTCATAGTGGTTTCCAGAGTCTAGTGTCATAGGCTCTTTCTCTAATAGTCACTCAGCTATGTTCTTTGTGTAGTGAGATCATTTTCAGGCTCAGAGAGGCAAAATGACTATGATATTTTCCAGAGGATGAAAAAGAGTGGGAAGCAAGTCCCCAAATTTTCCAACACATTTATCCTTCACTTTTCATTGATCTGATATCGACCATGAGGCGATTACAAAACCAATCCCCATGGCCAGAAGACAGCCATGTATTGATTGATTGATGTAGGCCTCGGTAACCCATATCAATTACTGTGCGAAGGCAATGAGATGACCCTGACTGGGATTAGGCAAATGAGCTCACATCTGGAGTTGATGAGGAAGGCATTCCTTAAGTCCTCATGGCTGTCCTATAAAGAGAGAGACACAGAATGGATGTCAGTTGATCACTGGTTGATGGCCACAGCACCATGTGGGAATAGGAATACCCACTGTCGCTCTGCACCAGACATGAGTGGGAAATGCCCATCACTTCTGGAAGCAAATTCTCCATGGGATCCAGGCTCTTGCCACTGGACAGAGGGCCTCAGATGCTAGAGCTCACCGAGGATAGTCAGAGAGTCACTTCCATTGCACTTCCCTATTCTCAAAGATAGCTAGGATATTTGCTCTAATTAATGCTAATAGGAAGACCCAGAGCATGACTAAATTATTCCTAAACTGCTCTGTTTTTCTGCCAGTCGATTGGCCTCTGGAGATAGAATGAAATACTTTCCACATTGCCTCAGTTGGAGAACTCGTTTTTATTCTATGTCACATACTGTATTTCACAGGGCAAGGAGACAATTTCAGTATCGTCCAGCATCTATTGGCTTATTTTCCTGTAAAGGATAAAACAAAGACTCCTTCTTGGAGAGCAACACTTTCTCATTGTGAGTGCAAAAGCCAGGATTATGGGATTTCCAGATGAGAATTTGTGAACAATTAGGTGGAAAGCAAGCCTGTGGTGTGCATCCCAGCCTGGCCGGTGCACTGGGAGAGGAAGGAACTCTCCAGCATGAAGCAGAGAGGCTTCCCAGGGGATGATGTGTGTCCTGGGTCATCCTTCAAAGGGGTATCATCTGCTCTTCTCCAGGAAGGAGCTCTGTGTGCAGAAAAGTCTTCAAGGGGTGGAGATTCTACCATAGCCACAGATTATCAGATCAGCAGGAGCCTTTGGAAATCATTTCACCATCTTTCAAGTCAAGAGAAGTTAGGAAGCTTCTCCAAGGACACTTTCCTAAGGGAATAAGATATTGGCGGAATCAAAGATGAAAATAGGAAGTGTCACACAATGTGACTTGTCAGAACCGGAATATAGCTGTGGGCCAGGCCCATGACAGACCTCTGAAACTTGGGGTTGGCACCAAGAGCAGATAATCATGCTCAAACAATGGGTCACTGAAGGCCATTCCTGAGGGAATCAGAAATCTTAGGTTCAGGCATGAGGCTGATTCTGAAATCTGTGTGAGTAGCAGGAATCCCAGGACTTCTGCCAAGTGGTTTCTCTGCTGCCCCTGCCAGGTTTCATTGGCTAAAATTCTCCTGGATCAGCAGCTCTTGCACTGAGGTATTTTCAGGGCATTTTGTATTTGCAGTCATGAAAGATTCCACCCAGAAAGGGGAGGAAGGAGGAGATTGCCCAAGTATTTGAGGGGTCATTTGTGCCCAGCTCTGTGCTGTTTGATGTGTGTTCCCTGTGCCTCCCTCCACGTCCTCCTCCTACACATACCCCCACACACTCACATATTCTCACACACGCATGTGCACTCACATATACACTCATACTCTCTCGCATGCATCCACACACTCACATACTCTCGCACACTTGCACAGACACATTTGCACACACTCACATATACTCATACACTCACATACACTCACATTCTCTCACATGCATCCACACACTGACATACGCTCACATACTTACACGTGCACACACTCACAAATTCATACACTCACATATATACACTCATACTCTCTCACATGTACCCACACTCTTACACACTTACACACTCACTTACATGCACACATTATACTCATACATTCAGACATGTACATTCACACTCTCACACATGCACCCACTCACACACTTGGACACTCACACTCTCATACATACTCATACACACTCATACTCACTCACATACTCATTTGTTATATGTTAGTCCTCTTTTCCCTGGGTCTGTCTTGGTTTATGTGTCACACTCCCAAACCCTCTAGCTCTTCTTTGCAAAAAGGAGTTAAGAGAATGATCTTCCCTGATTGCTACATTGAAGAAGGATGGCCATGGTCTTTGGTCTCTTTGGCATCCAGAGAGGCTGGGCTTGGTGTTTTTATCTCACTCATTTCAAGAATAATTCTGATTGTCTACTAGGAATAAGTATTCTCTCAGATTGGGGGTACAGAGAGTGGGGTACAAAAATAATTATCAAGCAACAAGGAATAGCTAAACTGCATGCCTGCACTACTCAAGTATGTGGAAGAACATGCTACCTGCCTTAAAATCTGCATTGGGATAGCAAAGAAGGAGAGAGAGCACTTCTCTTTTGTAGGCATCCAGTGGTCCACAATTTCCCATTTCATCCATATGCTTAACCTATGAAGTAGCTGTTCTTGATTATTTTTATTTCACAAATGAAGAAACTGAGGCTGAAGGAACATGCTGAGATCACAGGGCAGATGAAAAATGTCAATCTTGTTCTATAAATGCAACTCTTCACCATGAGAGAGAGTGCTTCTGACCTTCCAGAAGAGGAGACGTTTGGGCTGAGCCTGTAAGGACAGGCAAGAACTTGAATGTAGACCCACAGAGGCTGTGGGAAGCATGGGAACCGAGGCTCTTGGGCAGAACATGCTGCCCAACCTGCCAAGTGCAGTGTGTCCGGTTTGCACATGCAGGAGAATGCTGGGCAGTAAAGGAGACATGCAGGCCTCAGAGACAGGCACTTACCATGCCAGGGTTTCACACCTGGTTCCAGAAACTCTTTGGTAAAAATCAGATCAAGTGTTTTTGCCTTGTTTCTTGAGAACTTTTGCAGCTAGATTATCTGTCAGTAGAAAAACCCCGTGGGCCCCTGGCTCCCTTCCACTCTGCTCTCTGCATGGGCCACAACCTCACGCAGGAAGTGCTTTGAGTCCTTCCTTCCTTCCTCTTGCACCATTCTCCGAACAAACATCACTGTTCATTTGATGTCCTCTGGGCAAACCTTCCAACTTCCCCCAGATCACTCCAATAGCCTTTTCCCCCTGCCCAGGGTCTTCACCCTGGCACCCACTTCCTGCAAAAGCCAACAGAGTGAACTTTCTGAAAAAGTAACTTTGGCCACGTCATTTCCCAATGTATAGCTCTTACAGGATTCGTCGTTGAAAGCAAATAACTAATAAATTCAATGTGTTCTGATAGAAGAAGGCACAAACTCAGGCTGGAACACTTAATCAAGCTGGAAATTCAAGAGAATTTTCAGTCAGGTTGACGTCTGATATAAATAATAAAGAATTCCTGAGGGCCCTCCAGGCAAAGACCACCACAGAGGGTGTTCAAAACAGGCAGCAGCAGATGGAAAGGACATATGGCCCGGAGCGTCCACATTCAGGGAACTCCATGCGCATAGACACACTGGGAGGGGGGCTCACGGGGGAAGCGGAGGAATGGGATCGGCGGGGAGGCAGGGACCCGCAACGCCCTATGATCCCACGATTCCAGGGTTGCAGCGGGTACATGTCAGGCACAATGGGCATAAGACCTACTGCTACAGGGGTGTGCCTTTCACTCCTCAGGCCTCCTGTCCCCAGGTGCCTCCCGAATCTGTTATTCGTAGAATCAGATTCTTGTCCTGCTTCAATTATATCTGTCCCTACAGTGTCTCTATCTCAAGTCTACGGCCTTTTCTGTATTTGATTGGAAATTCTTCTGAGGAGGAGGCAGGGGGAAGGCTTTGAAGAAAGCTCCTTTATTGAAGATGAGGGCATTCAGAGTGCAGAAAGGGGAATAAAGTTCTATTTCTTGGTAGACCCGGGCAGGTGAAAAACATTTCTAAGAGCCTGAAGCAGAACTGTCTATGATTCATGGAGTAATGTCAGCGCCCGTCATATGAGCCTGCCATGAAAAGAATTGTAAGGGAACTCAAGCTCCAAGGACAATTGCTCTGTAATGGGTTTCACCACTCTACGGGCTTGCAAGATTCAGAAGAAAAGATTAAACCCCAAGGGTACAAGAAAACAGTCTCCATTTATTTGTCAGAGAGAATAAGCCTCCCTCCATTTTCCAGCCGCCACACACGCCGGCTTTCAAGAATGACCCCACCCAGGCTTGGCCGGGCTTTCCTTACTGCCCGGTCCAGCAGCTGTCTTGGTGCTTTAGAGCTTCCATTCAACATAATTTCGTTCAGTAGGTTTTCACAAAGCCCCTTCTCTGTGCAGAGTTCTATGCCAGGTGCTGAGAATATGGGAATGTGTAAGGCACCATCTCTGGCCTCTAGGAGTTCAAATCCTAGTTATAAGAAACCGACATAGTGCCGGGTCATGGATGGAAGTCGTGTTAAGAATATTTAACTCCAGTGTGTGGGAAACAGCATCCCTCCTCTGCTCCAGGCTACCACCAGCTTTGAATCCCAGTTCAAGGATCTCTTCCTCCAGGGATCCCGCCTCCCACTTCCAGCAGGGAAGGAAGAAAAGCCTGAGGGGCTTTAAGAGAGAGACTTCAGACCATGTGGAGCTAGGGGGTGTGTTTTATGGCAGGAGGACCCTTTCTCTAGGCCACTAAAGTCTCCCCAAATCATAATTTAAAACCCCAAGATCTTTCAGCAACACTGTCTCAGTTTTGCTAACCTGGCAGTCGTAAAAAGCAAAGATCATCGTCACTGCCTTACAAATGAGGAAGCTGAGGCCTCGAGAAGGAGAGTGATTTACCCAAGCTCGCACCGCAACGAGGAACAAGGAGCCAGAGGATGGCTGGAGCCTCTCCCCAGTCCCCCATGGCTGCCGCCTTAGCTAATCCCTGGAGCTATCCCAAAAGGAAAATTTTATCTACATTTGCTTTTCTTCTGTTGCACAGAAAGGATGGCTTCTCATGAAAAACCAGCTGAATATGTGAGTCTGAGAGGAGGAAGCAGGTGATTGTGTATGAAGAGACCCCTGGAAGTCAGCTGGGCCACCATGTCAGGGAAAGCCGCCGTGGCTGAGAGATGCTGAGATAGGGAGGCAGGAGGCAGGTCCTGCTCCAGAAGCTTCATCCCCATCCAGAGGCTTCACCTTCCACATTGGGGCACTGACTCCATAGGGCTGCTCTGAGGACTATTTAAAGATAAGGTGGGCACATTTCCAGAGATAGGCCCTGGCACACAGTAGGTGCACAGTATATGGTAGCTGGTCATAGAACTGGAAGACTAGAATTTATGAGGTAAAACATTGAAGCTTAGCAAAATGTGGCTTGCGTAAGGTTCCAAAGCTAGGTGATGACAGATACAGGTTTTCTGAGTGCAGGTCACCTCTCTGCCCGCTGCCTTTCCCAGACACCATAGGCATAGCCTTCTAGGCCACCATGAAATCAGATGTCACTGTGGGGTTTTTCTGTTCATTAACAGCTATTCTTCCAGCCTCGGAAGGAAACTCCTCCACTGTTCATGAAGCATCAACTAAAGAAAATTGCCAACACTTCTCAGCTCAGCGGGCAGCATCTCAGAACATCTGGCAAGGAAAGAAGAGACCTGTTTGGCTTCCATAAAGCCAAAAGAAGTCCTAGAGCCCAAAAAACCCAAACATTCAGTTGTCTAGCCCACCTTTCATCTCTACTTTGCAGCTCTTTTGAGCACTTAACAGCCCTCCTTGCAGTAACCAGATCTTCACCTGTTCGGCACCTATGAAACATTGACTATGTGTTGGGCGCTGGATCAGGTGCAGGAGACCTAAGTATGAACAACTACAGGTCCCACCTAAGCATCCTAAAATGTAGTCTTGCCACCCACAGAGGGCTGATGAATTCTAACAAGGATCATGTCTCCTTTCCTGGCATGTCCTCAGGGCCAGATACATTGCTGGGCACAGAGCAGTCTGCGCAGGGCCTTGGTGACCAAGCTCCAGGCCAGTCTGGTTGCAAGCCCAGGGTTCTCACTTTAGAAGTGAGTGCTATTTACCTCCCTTACTCTGCAGGACGGAATGCAGGACAGAGATGAGGGATATGGCTATGAACCACCAGCATTCAAACAGAAACGCAAATCCGAGTGGGAAATCTCATCTCTCTTTGCTCTGCTAGGATGCAAGTTTCTCTTGACAGTTTCTTCATGTTTCAATCGCAAAAAAAAATTGTATCAATCTCCTATGTATTTTGGACAATGTTAGGTACATTTACACCCATTATTTTATTTAACCCTGATAGCCTTCTGGTGAGATAAACAGAAATATTTCTATTTTGTAGAATAAAATAAAGGCTCAAAGAGATCAAGTGCCTTGCCCAATGTCACATCTTGGAAAGGACAGATGGGGATTCTAATTTGAGTTTCATGCCTTGCTGTGAGACTCGCTGCATTTCATTTGTGCAGCCTTCCTCTGCCAAATACTTATGCATATACACACACAAATTAGCATGGTGTCTACTAATTCAGGTTTAACCAATCCTACTCAAAGATAGATTAATGATACTGAGCTTTCTGCACATCACCACTATTATGGCAAGCGTACTGCATGCACTGGCAATGGTAGAGCTGAGTGGTTAAGAGCACAGGATTTGGAGGATGGCTGTTTGTCATCCACCCTTAGCCAAGTTGCTAAACTCCCTGTGCCTCAGTTTTCTCGTTAGTAAAATGGGACAATAACAACTGTCGTAAAAAATTAAATTAATAATACAGATAAATCATGAGAAACACTGCCTGGGACATGATTTGACCCATTAAATATACAATGCTGTTACCATGCACCCGTGCCAGGCACTTTATATACATCATTAGCTCTACTTCTTCCAGTAACCCTGCAGAGAAGGTAACATCATCGTCATTTTTTTTTTTTTTTTTTTTTTTGATAAATAGTGTGGGTGTGTTGCCCCGGCCAGAGTGCTGTGGCGTCAGCCTAGCTCACAGCAACCTCAAACTCCTGGGCTCAAGCCATCCTCGTGCCTCAGCCTCCCGAGTAGCTGAGACTATAGGCATGCGCCACCATGCCCGGCTAATTTTTTCTCTATATATTTTTAGTTGTCAAGATAATTTCTTTCTATTTTTAGTTTTATTTTCTTTTTATTTTTAGTTCAAGACCAACCTGAGCAAGAGCTCAGGTTGGTCTTTTTTTTTTTTTTTTTCAGGTGGTAAGGAAAGAACTTTCAGTTTTTATTGTATAGATTTCCATATCATTTAACCATTTTTCAATAAGTGTACACAACTTTTTTACTTTTTAAACCAACAAGTCACAAGAAAATTGTTTATTGAATTCTTTTTTTTCTTTTTTCT
>CAUYSK010088834.1:0-27559 GCA_963575035.1 Avahi laniger | reverse complement strand
ATCCTACTGCCTCAGCCTCCCAAGTAGCTGGGACTACAGGCATGCGCCACCATGCCCGGCTAATTTTTTCTATATATTTTTAGCTGTCCAATTAATTTCTTTCTATTTTTGGTAGAGACAGGATCTCGCTCTTGCTCAGGCTGGTCTCGAACTCCTGAGCTCAAACAATCTGCCCGCCTTGGCCTCCCAGAGTGCTAGGATTACAGGCGTGAGCCACCTCGTCCAGCCTACCTATTCTATGTTTAGATACACAAATACTTGCCATTGTGTTCCAGTAGCCTGCAGTATTCAGTATGGTAACATGCTGTACAGGTTTGTAACCCAGGAACAGTAGGCTATACTGTATAGCCTAAGTGTGTAGTAGGCTATACCATCTAGATTTGTGTAAGACTACTCTACATCTAGATTTATGTAAGTCTACACAATGATGAAATCGCCTAACAACACAATTCTCAGAATGTATCTCCATTGATAAGCAGCACATAGCTGTATTTCCATTAATAACTATAACTTGATTTGTCGGTAGTTATTCTCATTTGAGAACGGTGGGCATTATTACAGAGGTCATAACAGGATTTAGAAATCCCTGGAAAAAAGTTATTTTAATGTGTTTGAGAATGGTGATGGCCTTCACATAGAAGTTGGCTCTAAGGGGTGATACTGTATATTAAATAGGAATGATCTGAACTTTTATAATACATTCTTTATATGACTTTCTCTTTTACAGCATCAAGATTACTGACTTTCCAAGATGTTTGGTGGCTACGAGACTGTAGAAGCATATGAAGATGACCTTTATCGGGAAGAATCATCTAGTGAACCGAGCGTTGATAGTGAGGTGGAATTTCAGCTATACAGCCAAGTTCATTATGCCCAAGATCTTGGTAACGTTATCAAAGAGGAAGAATGTGAAGAAGAGAATGCTGGGAATTCTGAATCATCAACTGCTAAACCAGATCAAAAGAACTTAATTGTCCTTTCAGATAGTGAGGCCATCCAGCTGTCAGATGGGTCAGAGGTCATCACTTTGTCTGATGAAGATAGTATTTACAAATGTAAAGGAAAGAATGTTAGAGTGGAAGCACGAGAAAAGGCCCAACGTCCTTCTGCTGCTCTTCATTCTAATGAGTTGGCTGATAAGGAATGTGAGAGCAATATTGAGAAAACTAAACCTGAAGAGAGATCAGGTATAATCCGAGAGGTCATGATTATAGAGGTTAGTTCTAGTGATGAAGAGAGCACTATTTCAGAAAGTGATAATGTGGAAAGCTGGATGCTACTGGGAAGTGAAGACGATGATAAGGATGATGATATCCTTCTCAACCTTGTGGGATGTGAAGACTCTGTTACTGAAGGTTAGTATCATATTGACCATTTTGAAAGTAATATCATCTTTAATATGGAAGACTGCTTTTCCTAGACAAAAGACCAATAGGGTCTACTCCATTTAAATCCTCACCTTTTGGTCTTGTTTTTTGGCTTGTTTCTCATGTGACTCTCTTACCAGTGGCTACTCTAATGGTGGTCTGTCTGATCATCAGGAGTATGTCAGAATACCAAAGACACTGCTTCTACTGTAAGCAGATATGTAGCTGCTGCTTCTGTTTGGCTAGAGCCAGTTCTGGACCTGAAATCTTACTTCCCTTCTCTCTGCTTGGTATCACAGGTGAGTACTCTGTCTGCCTCTACCATAGGCCCTGTGCTCTCATTCAGCCAACTCTGTTAGGACTGCCTCTTGCTGAGGGATTTACTTATCCAGGAATTAGCCAGTTAGTAAGCATGGCGAATGCCTGGTACACAGAAGATACAGAATTAGTATCAGGATTTTAGGAACTCTACAATCAGTAAGACAGGAAAATATTAATACGAAGAGCTGTAAGTCTAGGGTAGATTGTAGGAGAGAATGCAAATTCTGAGAACTACATCATGGTGGATTAAAATTTTGGTGTTAGCTTTGTCTCTGTCACATGTAGTTAGCTAGTCTTAATGCTTATTCCTTTAAAAAATTCCTTCCTTTTATTTCCCTCTCTTTATGCCTAATGATTAGTCTCTTGCAGTAGTTTCCTAAATGGTCTTGTTTTATATCTGCCCTACAAACTGTTGTTAATCTTGTAGCCTTGAAATGTTTTTTATTCATGGTACTTTATTAGTGCTCCAGAATCTTTAATGGCACCCTGCTTTTCTTAGAGGACATGATCATGCTTGGAGCCCCAGTGATTGGCAAACTTTTTTAAGGAGCCAGGTAGGAAATATTTTAGGCTTCCAGGCCGTATTGTATGATCTCTTAACTATGCAACTCTGCCATTTTGGGAAAGCAGCCTTAGATGATACCTAAAGACATGGGAGTGTCTGTTCCAGCAAAATCTTATTTATAAAAACAGGTGGCTGGCTCAGGCTGTAGTTTGCTAACCCTGAGAATTTGATAGCAAAAGGAAGAAAAGAGATAGTAGTTAGAACATAGAACAGAATCAAGTAGTTTTATCCAGATAAGGGATAATGTTTTTAGGTAGAAAGGAAGAAACTTTTGAAGAAGGAGAGACTAAACCTGTTTGATAGATCAAGTTAGGGGTTCTAGGTAAGAGATGGGATCAGGTGTATATGTTGTTGAATTAATCTTAGAAAGGAAGAGATACACCAGTAATTGCTAAATTATCATATATTTATAGAAGTATAGAAGAAATAAATTCAGATGGATTGAGGTGGATAAGAGAACATATGAGGATGTGTTTGATTTTCTTGGGAAAATGAAAGCAGAAGCGGGAGAAAGCAGAGGATAATTGGAAGCTTAGAATATGGATATTTAAGTGCTGTGGGGAATACTCTTCAGGCAGTGGTTACCAATATTTTGAAGATGACAACCTTTATAACTTGAAAACAATTTGTGGGACCCCCCCCATGACTATAGTTGTATTTTTAGTTTTTATTGAGAAAATGTGTATTAGAGAAAAGCTACTATTCAGTACTCTTACATGACTTTGTATTTTATTAACCACAGCATTGACTGTATATTTGAAAAATGTTAATTCATATATGTGGGAAATAGCCTTTATGTAATGCATGCTTCCGGGTACCCACTGAGGTAGCTGATCCTGCAGCTCCCCAGGAGTCTGAAACTTACAGGTTAGAAGTTGTTGCATGCTAATGAATCAACAATAAGAGAATAAAGTGTTGCTTAGAAGTTGTATTTAGTCAAAATTAAAATAATATGAACTTATAGTGAACTCACTTTGAAGGATTCTCCACCTTTATCTGGTAATTCTTGGCAGCTTGGAGCAAGAGGACAGAAACCAAATGATCCAGGGTTAGACATAACATCATAGAAGGCCATAATAACCATTTAGCCTGTTGTTCTTTCTTTAAATTGCCTTCCCCGAAATCATACCTAGTTACATTAATCATTTTTTACTTATTGTCATCAAATTGGCATCTACTTTTCTTAACCATTTTGTTGATTTCAAGTTCCCATGTATACCTTACTGGATATTTCCCTTTGGGTATAATACTGTTTCTGATTTAACATACTGAAAAGAAAGCTTGATAAATTGAAGCTTGTTATCTTTCCTTTGAAATCAGCTCTCTATGGCTTTCTACTCTGCACTAAAGAATCTTTAGAGATGCTAAAGTTGATAGTAGAATGTGGATAGGCTGGGAAAAACATGAACTAGGTGCTGAATTCATTGAAGAAGTTGGAGCTGTGTCATGACTATGGTAAAGGATGGTGATGAGAAATTGGAAGCTTGATTTAACTGATGATTTGGACCTAAATGGGAAGTAGAATGATGATAGATGATGGACATGGTACGGTGCTGAAGTAAGAATGATGATGTGGCCAGGGTGGCCATTCTCATTTTGTTTAACAGGATGGGAGCTAGTTGGAGATAAAGTGTCCATGAAAGAGGGTTACTAGTAACATGGTATTGTTAGCAAAAAGCAGGTATAATTAAAAAGGAGGTATATGGAGGAGGTTCATTTATGAAAATTTTATTGTGTAAGTGTTGGGTCATGAAAAGGAAAGGTAGTCTTAAAGGGTCAAATTAAAATCCATTGATGGATTTTTTTTTTTTTTTTTGAGACAGAGTCTCACTCTGTTGCCCAGGCTAGAGTGCCGTGGCGTCAGCCTAGCTCACAGCAACCTCAAACTCCTGGGCTCAAGCAATCCTCCTGCCTCAGCCTCCCAAGTAGCTGGGACTACAGGCATGCACCACCATACCCGGCTAATTTTTTATATATATATATATATATATATATATATATATATATTTTTTTTTTAGTTGTCCAGCTAATTTCTTTCTATTTTTTTAGTAGAGATGGGGTCTCGCTCTTGCTTAGGCTGGTCTCTAACTCCTGAACTCAATCGATACACCCGTCGCCTCGACCTTCCAGAGTGCTAGGATTACAGGCGTGAGCCACCGCCCGGCCTCCATTAATGGATTTTAAGCAGACAAGTAACATTCACATTTTTAGTGTGGAAAGAATTCTAGTGACTGCATGGAGGTTGAATTGTAGAGTTAGCAGTTTTCAAGATGGGATGGGTGGGTGGGCTTTTTATTGTAGTAATCTGGAGTAAAAATGATGAGGACAGAATTAAAGCTAGGTAGTGTTAGTGGGTATAGCAAGAAGGAAATGGATTTGAGAGAGAGCTTTGGTTGGGAGTGTGGACATAACTTGGTAATTTATTGGATGAGGAAGATAGAGATTATTTTAAAATCGTAAAGCTGAGGAACACAAAGGGAGCAAGTTAACTGGTAGCTGACTTACTGTAGAACAGGGGTTTCTGGGGCGAAATGAAGGATTGATGGAGGGATAGTGAGGATGGAGTAAGGGCAGCTAAGCCATATACAAATGAGGATTCTAGAGGAAAGGAAGTGATGGATTTAGTCAGGTATGTCTTAAAGGATTGAAGAAAAGGTTAGTAATCAGGTATATAAAGAAATCTCTGGGAAAACAATTTTAGTATTTTGTGTTAAAAATTGACAAGAAGCATGTCTGTTCTTGACCTGTATTTTTTGGGAGGGGATATTTATATTTGTTTTTATTGAGGTGAAATTCACTTAACATAAAATAAACTTTAAAGTTTTCAGTTTGGTGTGGTATTTAGTACATTCACAATGTTGTGTAGTTCCAGAACATTTGCACTATGTCCAGCTGAATGGATCCTGCACTCATCCAGCAGCCATTCCCGATTCCCTCCTCCTTCCAGCCCCTGGCAACCACTAATCTGCTTTCTATCTCTGAATATATTTATTTTGAATATTTCCTGTAAATAAATGGAATCATCTAATACGTGATCTTTGTGTTTGGCTTCTTTCACTTAGCATAATGTTTTGGAGGTTTATGCACATTGTGGCATATGTAAGTACTTCATTGCTTTTTAGGGCTAAATGATATTTCATCGTATGGATCATCTATTGATGGACTTTGGGTTGTTTTGACCTTTTGGCTATTATAAATAGTGCTGTACTATTATAATAGTTCACAAACAGTAAACATTTGTGTACTAGTGTTTATTAGAATATCTGTTTTCAGTTCCTTGGGGTATATACCTAGAAATGGAATTACTGGTAATTCTGTGTTTAACTTTTTGAGGAACCTCTGTTTACCACAGTGGCTGTGCCATTTTACATCCCCACCAATAGTATACCATGGTTCCAATTAACTGCATTGTTTTTGAGATAGAGTTTTTCTGTTTTTCATAGAGACAGGGTCTTGCTCTTGCTGAGGCTGGTCTCGAATTCCAGAGCTCAAGCAATCCTCCTGCCTCAGCCTCCTGGGGTACTGGAATTACAGGCATGAGCCACTGCTCCTGGGCCAACTGCATTGTTTTTTATGATGACTTATCATGTTGCACATTTCTATTTGATTTGCTGGTGGGCTGTTATTTCTCATAGTTCTTTTTCCTAGTATTTTATTTTTTTATATTTGTTGCAGTTTATGTTGGCTTGCATTTTTCATTTTTTTTTTTGAAACAGAGTCTTGCTTTGTTGCTTGGGTTAGAGTGAGTGCCATGGCGTCAGCCTAGTTTACAGCAACCTCAAACTCCTGGGCTCAAGCAATGCTTCTGCCTCAGCCTCCCGAGTAGCTGGGACTACAGGCATGTGCCACTATGCCCGGCTAATTTTTTCTATATATATATTTTTAGTTGTCCAGCTAATTTCTTTCTATTTTTTTAGTAGAGACGGGGTCTCGCTCTTGCTCAGGCTGGTCTCGAACTCCTGACCTTGAGCGACCCACCCGCCTCGGCCTCCCAGAGTGCTAGGATTACAGGCGTGAGCCACCACGCCCGGCCGGCTTCCATTTTTCTTGAGTGGCTTTTTTTGCGTCAAATTTTCCTTATGTTTTTCACCCATTTATAGTTTTTTTTTTTTTTTTTTTTTTTTTTGATACAGAGTCTCACTCTCTTGCCTGGGCTAGAGTGCTGTGGTGTCAGTCTAGCTCACAGTAACCTCAAACTCCTGGGCTTAAGCAATCCTCCTGCCTCAGCTTCCCGGGTAGCTGGGACTACAGGCATGCACCACCATGCCTGGCTAATTTTTTCTATTTTTTTTTAGTGGTTTGGCTAATCTCTTTCTATTTATAGTAGAAGAGACGGGGATCTCACTCTTGCTCAGGCTGGTCTCGAACTCGTGAGCTCAAGCAATCCTCCCACCTCGGCCTCCCAAAGTGCTTGGATTACAGGCGTGAGCCACCGCGCCCGGCCTAGAAGTCTCTTCTTAATCATGGGAGTTAGAGCTCTCAAAATTCTGATGAAACAAGTGGTTGAAATTTAAAACTTTGTAAGAAAAAAATAGTGTATTTGAGATAGTATATAAACTTATGAAAGAAGGTATAAATACATATTTTACATTTACTATTACTAAATTTGTAGTAATGAGTGCAGTACTACCTCTTGCTCTGTGAAGACTTCAGGCCTTTCAATATTACTTCAATTTCAGTGAGATACTTACACATTTGTTTTGCTTTGCTGACAGGTAATATACAATTTGGAGGCATTTTTTTCCCTTTCTGTCCTTCTTCTAAATGTTCAATTCTTTTCTTATGATTTGAAGTTGTTGATTAACTTCTTGGGATTCCATGGAGACCATATGTATGCGACACTTATTTAGCAGCCTAGCTTTCCCCAGTGTCTATAGATATATAATGGTGGCTCTGCCTATAATAAATTCATGCCAAAATGTAGGCTTTCAGTGTTGATTACATAGAACTTTTAAGCTCTCTCTATTGAGGGATGTAGTTTATTTCTGAGGTCTGGGCCTCATTTCCTTCACTTCCTTTGCTCTTCCATAAGGCTTCTTTTTTTTTTTTTTTTTTGAGACAAAGTCTCACTCTGTTGCCCGGGCTAGAGTGCCGTGGCGTCATCCTAGCTCACAGCAACCTCAAACTCCTGGGCTCAAGCAATCCTCCTGCCTCAGCCTCCCCAGTAGCTGGGACTACAAGCATGCGCCACCATGCCCGGCTAATTTTTTTTTTTCTATATATTTTTAGTTGTCCAATTAATTTCTTTCTATTTTTAGTAGAGACGGGGTCTCGCTCTTGCTCAGGCTGGTTTCGAACATAAGGCTTCTTTATAAAAACTATTCTTGTTCTATCATTTGTTTTCCTTTCTAAAGTCCCACCCTTTACTTTTCTTTCTTTGTCTTCAGTAGGAGTGACTTGTATTTCCCATATAATAGAAAAGTAGATCTTATGGTTGAACAAATGATGCACCAAAGGAAGTAAGCATATTTTTTAATTTGTGAGGGAGAATCTCAAGCTGGGAAAGAATTGTTATATAGACAACCAAATGATGAGGAGAGATAGTAAGTACTATAGGAATTATAGAGGAATAATTAGCAACTTAATACCCTGGATAGAGAAAGGATGTTGTTAGCTGTAGGAGTAGTTGTTAAATCTTTCTTGTTAATTTTTTATTATAGAAATTTAAAATGTATAAGAATAGCATGTTATAATGGACTTAAATGCCCCATAAACAAGCTTCAGCAGTATCAGTTTATGACAAATCTTTCTCATCTGTAACTCTATGCTCCTGCATGATTTTGGAGCAAATCACAGACATCATATCATTTCATTCATTTATGTATATACACAGTTGTCCCCTGATATCATGGGAAATTGGTTCTAGGACCTCCTGTGGATACCAAAATCCACAGATGCTCAGGTCCCTGGTATAAAATGGCATAGTATTTGCGTATAACCTTTCCACATCCTCCCATATACTTTAAATCATCTCTAGGTTATTTATAATACCTAATACAATGTAAATGCCATGTAAAGAGTATTGTTTAGGGAATAATGATGAGAAAAAAAGTGTACATGATCAGTACAGATGCAGTCTTTTTCCCCTGAATATTTTTGATCTCCGGTTGGGACATGGAGGGCTGACTGTATATATATATATATATATATATATATATATATATATATAAAAATACACACACACACACACACATATTTCAGTATGTATTTCTGGAAGGTAAATATTCTTTTACAAAAATCAGATCAGGGCCAGGCATGGTGGCTTATGCCTCTAATACTAGCACTCTGGGAGGCTGAGGTGGGAGGATTACTTGAGGTTAGGAATTTGAGACCAGCCTCAGCAAGAGCAAGACTCCCAGCTCTACTAAAAATAGAAAGAAATTAGCCGGACAACTAAAAAATAGAAAAAATTAGCTGGGCATGGTGGTGCATGCCTGTAGTCCCAGCTAGTCGGGAGGCTGAGTCAGGAGGATCACTTGAGCCCAGGATTTGAGGTTGCTATGAGCTAGGCTGACGCCATAACACTCCAGCCCAGGCAACAGAGTGACACTCTGTCTCAAAAAAAAAAAAAAAAAATCATTATCACAGCTAAACAAATTACCAATAATTCTTTTATCATAATATACCCAGTTTTCAGATTTCCCAGATTGGCTCCTAATTTTTTTTTCTTGCACTTTATTTGAATCAGATTTGATCCATGTATTGCAATTGGTTGATAACTTAAGGTTCCTTTAATCTGTAGGTTCCCCCTTTTATCTCTTGTTTTTTTTTTTTAATTCCTTGTAATTTAATTGTTGTCCTGAGTAGATTGTCCTCTGGAATTCACTGTAGTCTGAGTTTTGTAGTATTGTTTAACATATTTCATTGTCCTCTGTATTTCCTGTGAATTGGTAGTTAGATCTAGAAGCTTGATTAAATTTAGGATTTTTTTTTCTCTAGTTGCATTGTCAACTTGATACATACTTAGGTTTATTTGTTTCATTTTGCTTTTGATATGTTTATTTTTTAGGATTACCTTTTTAAAATTTAATTTAATATTATAATTATGTAAAATGTTTCTAAGGTTTCAAATTCAGATCAAGAGAATATGGTAAAATCTATTTAGAGATGCCTACCTATGTCCAGTCTCTGTCCTGTTTCTGCCCTTCCCCTGGGTAACCAGTAAGAGAAAGTTGACAGTTTGTCCTTATATGTTAAAAAATATAAGCAAATATGTACGTATCTTTGTACCTTCTTCTCCCTTTCTTAAATAAATAGTAGCATGCCATCTGTTTTTTGTTCTTATATTTTTCTGTTAACAGTATACCTGGAGATCAATCCATAGTCCTATGTAAAGATATTTCTCATTTGTAGAATTATGTACTATTTTTGTATCTTCTATACTAATCTGAGCTGGACACATTAGGCATGTAATAAATACTTTTTGAAAGTGAATGAATAGTCATTTAAAATACTTGACGAACAATACACTTGTTACAGTCTTAAAATATATTTTAAACAAATGAATAATAGTCTAATTCTACTTTCAGAAGCAAGCTTTATTCTTATTCTGGGTCTTAATGTTTTGTTCTCGTTCAGTAGTTTGAAAGATTTAGATTTAGCAAAAAAGGTTCAGGATTTAAAAAGAAAATACCTTTTGAAAAATGAACAAGGTAGCATTTTTAAAGGTCGAAGCCATATTAGCTTCAGGTTCATGACTGTTATGGTGTAGAATTTTGTGTTAATGTAGCACTCATTCAGTATGTATAATTTGGTGCATTGCCCCTTTAGTTTGTCAGCATTTGGCACACAGGGAATACCTAACGAATCTTAGGCAAATTTAATCGCAATTCAGCCTTTGTGTATAGTGCTTTTTACATAGGCTTGATGAAGGTAAAATGGCCTTTTAAATTATGGTTTTTAACAACTTAGAGCAGTAAGTCTTTTAACTGTTTTGTGTTAAATCCCTTTCTTCCAAAAATATGCACATTAAAAGTTTTGGATATAATTTCAAAGGATGAAGAAATCTTCTTGAGGTAATTGCTGAATCCCTGGCATTTATTAGGCACTCAACCAAGACTTGATAACTAATTAAAATTTGAATAGAATGGGTTACCTATTTGAATTTCAGTTTTTCAAATATATCATATTTTATTTGATCTGAGTCTTTACGTATGCTGTTCTTTTCTGCCTGGATTAGTTTCTACCTCGCCTGGCTGATAACTCATCCCTCAGGTCTCAGTTTAAAGTTCACATCTGAATGAGGTGTAACGGTCATAGGTTCCCAATTAGCGATAGTTATTAGGTCTGTTACAGCTCTGCAGTTGGCTAGCTTTGACTTTGGGTAACTTAATTTTTTTATTAGTAATATAATACATTTTATTTCATTAAGGTTATAAAGCTAATGTGAGACAATGGATAGACTCAATGTAATAGGAAAATATTTTGATAAAACTCTTTATAAGATAGGTTCATAATCATTGTGGCAAACATGGGCTTACAGCTTCCACTTGGTTGTTCTGCAGTGAGAGTTCTCAGCTTTTTTTTGAACTCAAAAAGGAGTTGCTTTTGAGCAACATGTCTCTAGTGTGGCACTTCCTTTAAATAAGTTTTATTTGATTTGGGAACACTTTATGATCTAGTAGTTTATGACATTAAGCATAATACTGAAATCTTAAAATCTGTCCAACAATTACTTATTGGGGTGCTTGCAATGTGCAAGCCACTGTACATTTAAGGTGTTGGGATTCAAAAATTGCCATGTCCTCCATGGAAAGTTCACTGTAATACCACAGTTAAAAACATTTCTGCAAATGTAAAAATGTAAGAGATGCTCTAGCATAATACATGATCATTACAGATGAATGTAATAGACTTTTAAAAAAGATTATTATGGATAGGCAAAGTACAAGCTGAATTGAAAGGAACTCTTTGAGCTGAAAATGGATAGGATTTAAAGTTGAGGTTAAATGCAGGTAAGAAGAATAGAAGCTGAAACCCTTTATAGAAACTTAAGGCTGTATGGTACCATTAATGTTTATATGTGGCTGTATATGATTAAGAATTTTATTAGTGTGTCTTTTTAGAAGCTACCTCAGCCTAAATGAGAGAGAGTATTTACTATGTTCCGTATATGTTCAGAATAATATTGGAAGATGTCTTAGTTATAGTTTTTTTTCCTATTGTTTTCTGCCTGTTTCTTGCTTACGCTTTTTCTTTTCCTTCAAAAATATAATTGGATATTTTATACAACTTTATGGGACATAGGAAAATTCTCTCAAGTGGACCAGATACGATAAGTTAATAAAAGGACATGAGCAGCCATTTAAAGTGTGTTTTATGCAGGGCTGTTCACAGTAGAGCATGTTTTAAAATACTTTTTAACTTTGGCTCCTCATAGTTTGTGTTCTTATCTTTCAACATAAGAAAGGAGCAAATTTTGTTACATTGGAAACATTAATACATTAAATTTTACTTCCTTAAATCATTAAGGTGATGTTTTTTCCCCTTTTGTATTCATCATCTTAATTTCAATAAATACAGTTTCTCAAGACATCTTATGGCTGAGTATGTTATAAGAGTGGGCTACTGTGTGACATACTTCTCATTGATGTATAGTTTAATTCCTGCCTTATAATTGAAAAGTGGCCACATGCTAGAGTTCCAGTGACCAAGAGCATCAAGGAGCTCCCTCTCTGATGTTTTCAGCTTTTGTAAGCCTGTACTACACAATTCCTAAAGCTGCTTTTGAACTGTGTCTCTAGTTGTAGCATGTCACCTTACACTTAACTATTGTAAGGGCATCTTTTTATTTAATTTCTAATTAGCATAATGACTTGAGCTGTGTTATTCACTGTTCCATGGTGAAGTTGTCATAGGGAGAGAAGAAATAAAAATGTTCAATTTCAACTTTACTTGTGAATGGAGTGAAGTTTGAAAGCCTTTTATGGCCATTGTTCAACAGACTGAAAATCTCATTAGAAACCCCAGAAATGCCAAGGCAGCTTTGGGTTGGATTTTAATAACATTTTGGAATGTTGATATTGTATGTTGCTAATTTCTGTGATTTCACTGTAGATCAGCAACTTAGGTATGCATTCTTCCAAAGTTAATTTATGACTTTTAATCTAAATTCATTTATAGTAGCTTTTTGACAATGTTAAGTATCTAGGGAGGGAATTAAATTTTACACTTTTTAAAACATTTCTTTTAGTAACTGATTTGATTTTTATATAAGATACACTAATTTCACTGGAAATGGCTTAATAAAAAAACACCATGATATATATTTATTGAACTAATATCTTAGTTTAGTTGCCATAAAAATGTTACTCACCTTACCTATAGGCTTATGTATTTTTTGGAATGGAGAATGATAAAATTAGACGGGCAACGTTTTCTTTCTTGTCAGAGGAACTTGAATCCTGATGTTTTTCTGGGTGAAGGATGTTTAAATGTAATTTTCTTATAGCTGTTGTTTACTGTAAAAATATCTATTACATATAGTGATCACTTAAGATAAGTATGATTTATAGACAGTATATTTTTATGGTCAGAAGGTAAATGTGGTGTGAACTACATATGATTAGAATGTAGAACTTTTTTCAAAAGAAGTTCAGAATGGAAAATATTTACTCCTTTTTTTTCCTTCATAGAGTAGAAGCTATTCAAATAATTCATATGCCTCTGGAAGATCTTGTTTTTAAGACTTTGGTAAATCATATTTAATTTCAAAATAATCTCTTGTAAACGCTCTCTTGGTGGTTAGTAATTATGAAGTAAAAGTGTTGACTTAATGGAAGTTTTTCAGCCTAAAGGTTTTAATATCTCAATTGTTATTTATCTTTGTTTTGTTATAAAGGTATTGCCATGAGTAAGTTTTTGGCATTTTGAGTTACTTGTCAGATTGTTGTAGATTCTGCTAATAATTAAGGGAATAATGCTTTAATTGGGTATCTACCATATGTAAGGTCACATTTTCTTTTTAAGTCATACAGATGTACTTAAGAATACCTTAAAAGAATAGATTTGACTTGCTTTTTAGTTTGAGTCTTGATCTAATTAATAACATTGGCTCTGAATAGAGATATAATTCTAGAGATAAAAATTATTTTTGTAACATAGATTTGAATTCAAAGTATAAAAGTAATAATAGATTATTTTAAAGTAGATCTTTTCTGCTAAATGTGTAACTTTTATTTCTTTGACAAATTTTTACCTTAGAATTTCAGCTTTTGTCATTGTTTTGAAAATTAGCTCATGGTGGACTTAGGAGCATCCATTCTTATTCCTATCTTTTGCAGATACATTTTAAAGGAAGACAGCACATACCTGTGATGGTGAAAATCATTTGTACTCCCTCCCTCCTTGCTGCTTTTGCTTAAATATATAGTTAACTTATTTAAGTAGCTTAAGAGGTGTTTATTAATGGAAAGTGTTTTTATTGGCAATTGCTTGAAGTCACATTTGATTTTCCTTTGTAACTAAATAGTGTTTGTAACAAAATTATCTACTCTAGGGAGGGAAAGCTCCAACTCCAGAAAACTTTTCAATACTCTTTCCACATTTGTAGTTAAGAAATTCTAAAGAGGTAGAGAATAGACTGGTTATGGCTGATAAATGAGATTGTTAATGTAACACAAATTATTAAAAAGTCGGGAGAAATTCAGGATATAGAGGAACATGTTAAATAAATTTAACTGAAGCAAGAAGATTTTATTTAAAGAGAAGGTGTGTAACCAGATTAATCCTGTTAGTCCTTATCCTGCACTAGCCATTTTTTAGTGTTAAATGGTGTGATTTAAACATAAATGAACTTTGTCAATGGTTTTATTTAGAAGTAGCATTACTTCCCTCTTTTAAGGAGGATTTTAATTGTCAATAAATTTCATTGTTGTTCTAATAAGAATGTAAAAGATAACCTCTCTCCCAGATATTGAGTGTACGAATGAATATTTTGCTTTTCATTCAATACGCTGTATCTACTCCAGGTCTTTCAGTTTGCTTTAAAAATGATACAAATTTTGTGGGAGAATAAATATAACTTAAATATTGCTGTAAATGTGTAATCATTTCAATCTGCTTATTGGTTTTTATGTTTATGAAATGCTTTTTTAAAGAGGTTCAAAACAGTCAAGTCTCTGGGTGTGTTACTGGTAAAAATCCATTGGTTCTTAGTTGTGGAATATTTATATTCTTAATACCATGGCTTTCTTGTTTGGTGTATTAATTCCTTTATTCTTCTGTTTGAGAGAGTCTAGTTTGAGAAATTTTCTTCCTTATCAGATTTAAACAGAAGAAATGTAATAGTTACACCATCGATCATCTAATTTTGAAACCGTGTTGGTTAGTTAAACTAACTTTGGTATATAGTTCTTTATTGTGGTGAATAAAGAGTTGTATTATGTTGTATGAGGTGAAGGAGTTGTGTTCAGCTGTATGATTGTGCCACCACTTAGGTTCACATCAACAGCGAAGGATCTTTTCTTCATTTTCTTAAATTTCTTTATTCCTTTAAGATTATTTAAATTTAGGAAATCTATTTGTGAAGCAAATTTCTGAAGCAGTATTAAGCAATAGGAATCTTTTCTTTCTCTTCTAGCTATATACACATACATATGTATGTTTTGATTAGAAGGAAAAATTTAATCTATTATAGTATAATGTGGATACAGTTATTATTTCTTATTTTTAGAAATTAATAAAACTAATAAACCTTGTTTGGAAATCTCAGAAGATCTTTAGTAGTATACCTGCAACCTCAGCAGTCCCTTTTTTATTTATACAGATTTCCCTGTCTATTGTGGCCGTTTGCTCTAATTTAAATTTCCCATGGCTTTGGGTTGCAGACTTGGTTTTCTGCAAGAGTGCCCATGCTTACATGGTCATATATTCTGGGTGACTTTTCCACTTTTTCTTTTTTGTTATTTTGTTGATTGCTGAAGGGAAAGAGGATTTTTTTTTTAAAAAAAAAAACTTGTTTCTTTGTTTTGATCTTTCTTCCTTAGCCCATCTATTTGTGTGTTGTTTTGTTTTGTCTTGCAGATTGGAAAGAATTATTGTGTGGTACTTAGATCCATAGGGACCAGCAGGGAAAAACTAATTTTGTTCTTGGTTTTGTTTTGTTTTTTTAAATAACAGTAGGAATTTAATTTTTGAGCCATTGAGAAGCTCCAAAAAGTAAGCTTTATGCATGAAATAGGTGGAAAATTATTAATCCTGAAAATTTCTACTTATGGTCACTTTACTGTTGGAATAAAAATGTTATTTTATAGTTGAATCAAGTTAATACTAGAAATACTAATTAACAGTAAGTGGTACTGTTATAAATTTTTAATTTAAATATCGTGTATTAAAAGATCTAAGAAATCATTTATAATTTGATATACGATTTTTCTTACATTCAATTTTTGTTGTCCATGGTGTGTATATATTCACATACACAAATGAACATACAATTGATTGGAGACATGCACTTTTACCTTGACTGATCTCAAAAGTTGTCCTTTTCTTGCAAAAACATGCTTATTTTTCAAATGTGAAGAATTTTGTTTTATGAAACAACTTTATACTGCTGAGTGTTAAGTCCTCAGAGAAGTGCTGTGGCAATTTAAATATTGAATAATTAGTTACTGTTGTAAGGCAAAAGTAGAAGCCTCTAAATATATCCTCTGAAATATATTTTCATTAATATCTGAAGACTTTAAAATACCAAATTTTTGTGATCAAAGCTACTTCTATTTTACAGTTGTTTCGTGAGGATAGCATCACACAGCGCATTTAACTGAATTTTGTATTTATTAAATTAATATAATAAAAAGATCCGTTTTACCATTTCAAAAATTCAAAAAATTTTCTGCTCTACTATGAAAAATGATGTTGTGATAAACTGTAAATTAATGGGCTAAAAAAATCTTCCAATGTTGATAAATAGGAGGGAAAAGAGTAATTTTGATAATTTTATACTTTTAGGGTCTTTTTCTTTAATTGATTATACATTATGGTAGTGAGGTATCTAAAATGCTCTTTTTGGATGTCTTTTAAGTACTTCGGGAATTGGGGCAAGGGCGAGCCTTTCTGTGTCTGTTACAGATTTTTACTTGTGGATTTTAGTGCTCTTAGAATATGAAACTGGTTCACAGAGTTTGTGATAACCAAGAAAAAAATAACATTATTGAATTTTTGTTTTCTTTATTTTTTCTATTCAGTTATTGTGTTTCACATTTTAATTTCTAGCAAATGACTTCTCAAGAAGCAGTTTCTTTCAAAATCACTGTGAATTTCAGACTAGGAAGAAAATGTATCCTGATAGTCTAATTATTAGCTGTTGTTTGTCCATGGCAATTCAGATAATCTTTTGAATTTTTACTTTTTGATCATAGTTATAGGCTTTATAAGTTTGTAAAATTATTCCTAATTCTGATTAATATTTAAAAGTCATTTTATAAATTTGAACTTGATGCTCATATGTAATTATTGAGAGACACAAATAACCTCTAAAATATATTTATTTCTAGTAGTCACACCAAATCGGGGTGTAATCTGTGATATAAAAAGTTATCCCACTGTAAAAGTATGCAGCTTTAAAAATAACAAGTAATTATTCTGTTAGCACATTTTACTAGCAAATGTTCTGGAAAATGTTATTAGTTTTTAAAGCTCATAGCACAGATTTTATTGTGTGTGACTTTAGTAGGAGAGCCTTGTAAAGCCGAACTTGAAATTTATTAAGGAAAGAACAAACTGGTTAAGTGCTTTTATGCTGTTAAAAAACTTCACAGACAGTTGTCAGACAGCCTTTTTTTTTTAAAGGTCATGATTACTTGATGCCTTTTCCAGTTTTTATTTGAAACTCTAGTTTTGTAGGATTTCTTTTTTGTTCTTCCTCTCTCTTTTTTTTCTTTTGGCAGTGGTGGGTGGAAGATTCTTTTAAAACTGAATGGCTAAACATGTATGGTAACTATTAAAGTATAATGGAAATACTTTTATTCATGATTTTTTTTTTTTTAGACCAAAAAATGCTGAAGGTAAGTCAATGAGGGTAAAAATCACGTTCTGTTGTGTGGAAACTGTTTAGATTTAGAATGTTCTGTTCAGAAAAGTAGGCTCTGAATTAGAGCTTTAAATTGGGGTTGTTTGTGAAATATTTTGCAATTCTCTTATTGCTTGGTGATTTTATGTCTCAGTGTTCTAGTTGATTGTTGGTATTTCCTCAAAAATAACATTCTGTGTATGAGAGAAAATAGGAGGCGAGAACAGAACGAGAAGTGGGGGAGAAAACTCCTTCCCCCAAATGTTGCCACCTGACAGGTGGAGATATCAATGCCATTATAGATTTTCAAAACATAGAGTGCTTGAACTCTCCTTCCTAAGTTTGCTTAAACTTTGATGTATTTCACAAATTTTGACAATAAGTATTACAATTTTAACTCTGGTCTTTATGCTAAATTAATTTAAGCTTTTATAAATTAACAAAACAGTGCCTTGAGGCTAATTGCTAATATTCAGTTATGTAAGTAATATTTCTTTGATTATGGTATTTTGATTTTATTAATATGATAAGCTAAAATTATAAAAAATCAATAAGAGTACGAAATTGAATATGTGAAATTAATTTGGATATTTTGAAAGTATGCCTTGGTGTGTGATACTTTTATTTTTTTAGTGTTCTAAGAGCATCTGTTGGTCTTCAGTACCCAGAGAATTTAGACCTTTTAATTTTGAATATTGATGTAAATTAACTGGAGCTACCTTTTTTTAAATTGCAGGATCTTGAGGCGAATACATAAAATTTGCTAGTGGTTGTCTTATTTAAATTTTAAGTGCTTAGACTTTGTGAAATAAGAATAAGGGCTTGGATTTTATTTAAGAAAGCGTACTTAATTTAAAAGTACTAATACTAGAACAAGAGAGATCTTGTAAAGTATAGCAAATCCATATCCATAATTATTTTCAGTCACTAGAGAGGAAGATGTGAGTTATTAAAATCTTCTTTGTTGGAAGTCATAAATTATATTTTTGAAAGGGACGGACGAAAGAGAAAAAGTAACTTCCTTCAGGCAGATTTATATCATCTTACATTATGTGTTATTTGTGGACTTATGTCACAAAAGCCTGTAAAACTTCACAAAAGAATTAAGTGCTTTTTAATTCAGTAGGCTTGCTGAAAACTCTTTTTTGATATATTTTAGAAAAGTTTATGCATGATATTTTTCTTTTTTAAAATTTAGTGATTCGTCTTGGTACTTTGTTTCAATTCTAATCTTTCTTATTAGTTTAGATATATTCTTATTTTTTATTTAAAAAATTTATTACCAGTAATATGTTATTGCTTGGGTACTTTCTCACTCACTGTTCCAATTTCATTTCATTCATCTATGACATTTTATCAGCCAGCTATTAACTGTTCTATTATACTTTCTTGTACTTTCATTGTAAGTTATAGGCTTCAAGTCTAAAGTAAGAGCTAGCATATATTACAGTGCATATGACCATTTCTAATTTGACCTGTTACTGTAAAGAAGGCTAACAAGTGTGTATGACTAGCCCACCCCTTCTGGAGCAGTTGAAAACAGGCCTCAGAAGACTCAAAGGAATTCTTTTAACTCCTACCAGGGCCACGGGGTCAATGTCAGATTTAGTCATGCTGTTATTTTAGCCCAGTGGTCCAGAGAGATGACTGAAAAGTGAGTCTTTTATTTCTTTTTTTGTGTGGTTATTAACAGGATTAAATGTAAGCCATTGTGTACTTAGTACCAATTAGTTTCTCATCTGAGAGGTTCATTATGATTTTTTGTCAGTCTTCATCTTGTAATATTTGTTTCATTGTTTGATTAGTTAGGGGGCTGAATGGACTAAAGAAAAGTTTGATGGCAGTGCTTTTAAATTCATTGAGAATTTTAATAAATAGTCAACTTTTCAGATATGTAGACCTTGATTTAAAAATGGATCACATTGAAAATTGGAATGGAAAATGGTGAAGTTAAGTAAATTGTTTAAAATTTTCCTCTTCCTGTTGTATTTTTTTAAGTCTTAAAGCAGAGTGTCTTTATTATATCAAATAATACTATTTCCTAGAAGTCTACTTCAGATTCTTATACATATTTCTTAAAATTATGTTCAGTTTGCTGTGAATATATAGTTATTGTTAAGGAGGGTCACACATCAAAAAGCTCCAAAATTTAAAAAATTCTTCTGGTTTCTAGGTTGGAAACATAGATTGAGCTATTAAAAAGTAGAACATAAGAATTCTAGAACAAAGATGGTTGTTAGGTATAAACAAGCCTTAATCGAAAAGGAAGCAGCCTGAAAGTTGATTCTGCTATCATAAACACGTAAAATGCAAAGTTGTATGAATTCAAATAGGAGGAGCACATATATGCGACTTTTTAATTGCTTATTAGATTGGTGGTTGCTTTAGAACCTTGACTTAAAAAAATTCTTATTAAAATAAGTGTTTCATTAGGTAACATGTCTCTTTTAATATATTTGTTGAAATACCACAATAAAATTTTGGACAAAAATTATTCTTATAGACTGAATAGAGATGCTAATTTTAGCTGAAAGCAAAGAATATAACCCAAAATTAAAATATGAGTTATTTTGCTAGTAAGTAATTATCCGAAACAGTAGGTCTTGTATCCTGTTGTTGAAGTGTATATAGCACATATTTTCACATGCATTCATCTTTAAATGAATATGCCCTTAGGCTGATTCAGACTTGATTTTAAGTGTTTTTTAAACATTAGAAGTGATAAATATTAATTTAAGCAAGTGTAATTAGTATTGTAACTTACTCTTTAATAAGATAGTTGCCTAATTTATCTCAGCTTGTTTGTCGTATGCTATTTAGATTATACTGTTGTACTAAGTCCTTTGCTTACTGCCATAGTGTTTTGGTACCTAGATCGCTTTATTATGGAATTGAATATTCAAGATTTTATGATCCAAATAGTTATGAAGCATACAGATTCTGACATATAGATTTTTCCCCCCTCAAATTGGTTTCAGGCATAGTGAATGGATAACTCTTGCTTTTTAGTATTTGTGTATCCAATTTTCTGAGAAACACATTTCTACAAAGTCTGTATATATGTATTTTTTTTTAACTTTTCTCTTTAATTGTAATCTGAAGAAGTCTTAGACTTCTAAATAGAAAAGGTCTTTTTTGACTATATGGTAAATTAGACTTGCTTTTTTATTGTCCAGCAGTCAATATCCCTTTACTTACTTCACCCCCTGTTTAGAAACTTAAAAGGTGTGGTACCTGTATTAAGTTGCTGGCAGATTTTCAAGTAACAGGAAGTAATTCAGCAGTAATTTCCTGTTGTGATATCTTGTTCATTAAATAGGATAGTAGTATCTTATGAGCAAAAAATACAGTATTTGCTACTGAACATTTTCTCTCAAGCTCTTTGGAAAATAAGAAAAGTCTTTAATATAATGGCCTTATAATATGGAAAAGAATAGACTTAAAATAATTTCTCTTTTTATTGCTTTGTATTTGACTTCAGAAGAAGCTGAAGGAAGTAGGTAGATGTTAAGTTGAAAATCTGACTCAGTATCAGATGCTCATATAATGTAATATAATTTAGTGAATACTTATATTGATCTAATACTTCAAAAATGTAGCAAATAACATCAGCTATTTATAACTTCTTTCTTAAAGTTGAATTAACTTTAGATATCTAATAGAGTAGGTTCAGAAATTAACATTCAAATAACTGTAGGAAGTATAAGGTAAAGGACAGGCAATCCTAAAGATAATTCATTAGGGCTTCTGTTTCTTTAGCATCTTTCATGTAATAGTAACAGTTGTGAACAATTGAATCATATATGCCAGTTTAATAAACAATTATACTGTTAAAAAGTTATCCCTACTTCTTATAATTGTTACTCAAACACCTTCAAATTATGCTACTTTAAAAACAGTGCACTGAAAATTTGGGAACTTAAAGAATATTATTTGATTCTAAGACTATTGATTCTAAGACTACTACAGAATGTATTAGTTCCTTATAAATGAAATTCTTGAGATAATAGACATCGAAATATAATTGAAAAATGTTTTTTCTCAAATAAGCTACTTTAATTAATGCCTTGTTTTTCTGTCTAACCAGGTGAGGCCTAACAAATAAAGCAATAAATAAATAAATAGGAAAAAAAAGCTGTTTCAAAAATGTCTAATGTTGGCTGATACAGAGATATAGATGTGTTATTTATTCCATAAAATTAAAGCATTAAAGATAGGGGAAAAAAACTCAAAACAAATTCCAAGAAGATAAATGGAAGTTTAGTGAAGAGTGAATAGAGTAAAAATATAGAGCCAGTATTTCAGTCCCTAGCTAAATTTTATATCCAAAGCTTTAACATTTTGGGCTTCTGTATTTCCTGCAATCCAAATGACTTTCTTTCATAAAAGCATGGCTATCATGTTAGAATTAAAAGTAATAGCTTATATAGTGCTTTTTATTAGCATCTAAGAAACCACCAGTATTTGAGTAAATAGTAACTTAGAATTGAATTTTTTATAGCTGTTAAATGTAGACCAAACATTGGTGGCTTTTGAATGAAAAGAAAGTATTATTTTAATTTACTGTATTTGATGCATTTTATTTAATTTTATTTATTGCTTTGTTTGAAATGTACCATACACAAAATAGTCGTTTATATACTGTGATATTATTGGTTTAGCCAGGCCCATTGACCACTTAAAAAACATAAGAGTTTTTAAAATCACTAATATTTGTCAGCTAATTTTTATTAGCATTATATTTTTAAAAGTATCTACATTGTAATATATTTTGATTAAAAATGAATTTTTGCTTCCATTTTATAAAGATGCTCTGTAAGAACACTGGTGGTAGTAATGTTTATGCATGTATCTTTCACTGACTTTTACCTGGTATCTTAAACTATTAGTAATTGTTTTTTCATATTGGGGAGAAAAAAAGAATCTATACTTGCTTCTGTGGTTATTGTTGGTGGTTTTTTTTTTTTAAACCTTACAGACATGTTGTAGACATTGAATTAAAAAACCTGTAAACTTTTGGTTATCTGTGGTATTGGCTGGGAGGAAAGACAGATAATATGAGACAACAAATAATAGCCAAAAAAATATATTTCATATCCATCCATTTAGCCAACAAATAATTGGCACGTACTGTGAGTCACTGTGCAAGGTGTGCTGGTGCGTGAGAAGATGAATCAGGTATAAGCCCTGACCCCACAGATGCTAGAGTTTAAGAGAAGAGACAAGAGATAAGCGGTATAAGAAGAGTTTGGAGGGTGCGGGAGAGGAAAGACTGCTTTCATCAGGGGTAGAGGTGTGAGAGGGAGATAGAATATGTCATATATTTAGCAGGGCAGCAGACTCTTAATTCTTTTTTGAATAGGTCAGTGTTTCCCAGACTGGGTTCCATAGTCTGCTAGGTTCCATTTGGATGAGAAGGTTTTTTAGTTCCTTAAGAATTTTAAGAATTTGTAATTTTATTTTAATATTAAAAAGGTACTGTACCTGTTATAAAAGTAACACTTTGCAGTGATAATTTGCAGTTCAAAGACATGTTATAAAATGAGACTTTAGTTTTTTAATTCAGCGTTTCTCAATTTGGGGTTTGTACGCAGATTTGATGTTCAAGAGAACACTTTTTTAAGGGGTTCATATATTTTTTTAAGTTTCAGAAACCAAGGCTTAGGCTAATATTTTAAATTAGTTCATACCCTCTGAACCACATTCAAATTGATAGCAGGAGGTAGGTGGCCCAAAAGTATGTGAATAGCAAGGGGATCCATTTTAGGATTGCTTTTTTTTTTTTCAGGAGACCAGGCAATTGAACAAGGTAGCTAAGAGTTCCCTCTAGGTTCCAAAATTCTTGAATTTTTGATGTCACCACTATTTAGGATTTAAAATGGTAACAGTGCTGATAAATAGGCATAGCTTTTGTGATTTTAAACAGTAGTGACCTGTGCATTTATTAAAATAGAGGGTAGAATTCCTAAATATATTCTAAACATAAGCTAATTCTGTTAAAATTGTTTTTGTTATAATAGCATATTATATAGTAATCAAAGCCTTTTATAATTGATTACTTTTGGAGTCCTGATTTTATTTACTGTTTATAGTTCTGCAATAAATTAACAGTTTACTTTCATTAGAATTTATTAAACCTAGTTTATCTTGTAGAGTATTATAGGATTTTGTTTCATAAATTGGGGGAAACTCATAAGGAATAGACAAGTACTCTTTATAGTTCAGTGTTTCTAAAGAAATTTGGGTTTCATGTTGGGTGAATTCAGCATAGTAAATACAATAATATCTGTACTGAATATCCCAAACATTGCACAATTGGGGGAAAAACATTTTTCTTTATTTTGTCCTTCTTAAAAATTTTTTTATAGAAAAAAATACCTCATCCACTCCCAACAAACAAAAGTGATCAAAGTAAGAATTAGATAATGGCTTTCAGTTCCTTGTATTTTTTCTGACATCTGTCCAGGCTTTTAGGATGGGGAATTCCTAGGAACGAATATTTTTATCTGGGGGGGAAAACTATCTGTTTCGATTAGGGAAAGTTAGGGTGACATTAATTGCTCACATCATATATAGAATAGAATGAATTTGGTTCATGTGTAGATTCTTATTTTCTCATAGTGTTTTGCACATATATGTGCCACTTTAGGATAATATTTTAGTAGTGTTTGGGGTTCTTAATAGTTCATGCGTCAGCTTGCCTTTATAAAAAAATATATTTAAGTTGCTTTGACAGACTTTAAATAACAAATGGGAAACACATAAATGCAGTGTTGCCATGTTCTCTTTTGTCTTTCTTAATTTTTTTAATTTCTGAACAATTGCAAGCATTTCTCATAATTTCCTATGCACAGAAAATTCCTGAAACATTAAGAAGTTGCTAAGAGACTCAAGCTCTGAAAGAAGTCCCAAAGATACATCACTGTTTGACTGCAAACATTTTTAAGAAGTCACTGATTGTAATGAACACAGCCTTTAATGGCAGTTTTTTCTTTCCTTTTCATGAGAATGTGACAGAGTGTCATTAAGGTTTTAGAAATGTATGCTCCTGAGGAAAGGAGGATCACTAGGACTGCAATGATGCCCAGTAAGTGGCCGTGGGATTCTCAGTTGGGCTCTTTTTAGGTTTTTAATCAGGTTGGGGAATGGAGAGTAAGGGAATGGGAATAGACAAGAGCTTTAAGACACCTGTGCATGAGAGTATTTACTTTCTCATTCATCTCCTAGATGTTGGATTTGTAGGGTCTATTGTAGAAAGGCAAACCAAATTATAAATATTTTGAGGGCCAATAAACAAAATCAGAGCTAACTATTTATATTTGGAAGCGTATAATTCTTTTTTACATTTAGCTTAAACTGTTTGGATTTATTAAATCTGAAATTTCATTTAAATTGTAATTTCACTTCTGCTCTAAGGATATTGTTTTAACTCATTGTTCTTTTCTGTGGTGACGGTAATTGCCCTTGATGTATTCTGCAGGTCAATCAGATTGTATCACAAAAGAGTGCAAATAATAAATGTGTTCCAGAAACAGCTATGTCTCAGTAGAGGAACAGAAAAGCATATTTTTGCATCAGACATTGAAATAACATCCAGAAGGCATTGCATCAAATATAAATGTAAATTTTTTTAGTTGGGTGTAGGGTGGAAGGATGGGCTATTTTTATGTGTTCAGCCGGAATTTCCTCCTTTAAGTTCCTTAACAATAGGAAACACTATCAACCTCATATTTAATGGCTAGCATTTAACATTTATGAAGTTTGTTTTATGATTTTTAAAAAATTACATTGTATATACAGTGCTCGAGAAGTTAACTTTCCTCTTTAATGAATTGTAACAGAGTTTCTGAGCAGGTGTTTTCTGTGAATCCCTCTAGCACTGGAATTTAGAGACATGATTTATCTATCTATTTTTTCACTTTTTTTTCCAGCTGAAATGAGAAAGAAATTGCTAGAATCCTTCAAGTCCGTTTATCAGAGCAAACCTTTTCTCTATATAAAATGATTATTCTATTCAGCTTACTTGGGATTGCTTTAACATTACAGCTGACATTGGAAAAGGTAGCTGTTATTTTACTTTTTGGCTTAGATACCCAGGTTTTATTAAAATTTTAAAATTATCTTCATATATTAAATGTTAAATACTATTTTCCTTGACTTTAAGATGATGTTGGGGCCTTTTTGAGCTCTGAATGTAAACTTAGATCTCATGGGTTATTTCTTAGTAGACTTGCTGGTGGCTTCATGCTATTCTACATTAGTAGTTCTTTATTTTGGCATTGTATATTCCCATACAAGATAAAATCTCTCATGAACCCTCCTCCTTTTTTTAAAAAATGAATTGAGACCAGCAGTTTTCTAGTCTGATCTGGCAACCTGGGCTTAAATTAGAGATGACTAACAGTCATAATAGTATATACTAGAAAGGATTGAGAATTTCTTTCCCAGAAAGCTCTAAAGATTTCTATCTATCTACAGAAGATTAAATAACCTGCCTTGAATTATGTAGGAAAATAGTGAGACCTGAACTTCCCCATTTCTTCATGTCTTGTTTGCCGTTACTTTTTTATTTTTTATTTTTTATTTTTTTTTATTTTTTTTTTGAGACAGAGTCTCACTCTGTTGCCTGGGCTAGAGTGCCGTGGCATCAGCCTAGCTCACAGCAACCTCAAACTCCTGGGCTCAAGTGATCCTCCTGCCTCAGCCTCCCGAGTAGCTGGGACTACAGGCACGGGCCACCACGCCAGGCTAATTTTTTCTATATATATTTAGCTGTCCAATTAATTTATTTCTATTTTTGGTAGAGACGGGGTCTCGCATTTGCTCAGGCTGGTCTTGAACTCCTGAGCTCAAACGATCCACCTGCCTCAGCCTCCCAGAGTGCTAGGATTATAGGCATAAGCCACCGTGCCCGCCTGGACTTTTGTTAATAATGATACTCTATCAATATTGGTGTATTAATTGTTGCAAATGTAACATACAAATGTAAGGTATTAATAAGGAAAAGTGGGTGTGAGGTATATGGGGACTCTCTGTACTATCTTTGCAAGTGTTCTACATTATTCTAAAATTAAAAGTTTATTTAAAGAAATTTGGATTCATGGGCGCATCATCCCCAGAGGCTGTGATTTAATAGGTCTGGTGTAAGACTCATTAACCTGCTAACTAACTAACTAACCTGTTAGATAGCCAACTGATTCTGTTGCCAGTTGCATGTGCAGTCTTTTAAAAGGTCCGAGATGTATTTGTCCAACCACAAAAACAATTGGCCACTGAAATGTTTACCTCCCTCTACACATGGGTGCCAGAAGCTTCGAGGAAAAAAGTGACTGCCTCTCACTTGCTTGGCCCAAGGTACCACTCCCAGTGCTGGACCACTCTGAAAATGTTGTCATATTATTCCATGGCCTTTCACCAAAGGCCACATTTTCTCAGGTTTTACAACCCCCCCCAGTACAATCGCATTCGCAAAGATAAGCTTTAAACAGTGATGACGTAACAGACTGCCTGTGGCCTCCAGCTCTGCAAGCTACCGAAGTAAAGAAAATGAAACAAGCATAAAAGACAAGGCTTCCAGCAGCCCTCAAACTGAACGTAACATCACATAGACAGAAGCTGTTCATTCACCAGGAAGCGAGCCGGGGAGGCACCATGTACATCTTCAAAGTTTGATCCAACTGCACTTACTGATACATTGTCTAATGGTATTCTTCAAAACCCTAAGGTGTTTATATTTGCTCAATTAAGGCATAATTTTTGCTAAGGAGATGATGTTCAGTACTAAATAAGAACCTTGTGGGACTATTAAAATAGTTTGGTTGAAGAGGATAAACATACATGGCTATTATAAATCCTATCCATGTCATTAGAATAGGTTGCTATAGATTGTTACAGAACAGTGGGATTGCATCTGTATTATTTTTTCTGTGGGTATTTAATGCCTTAATCCTTTCATGAATAGCCTGGCTTTTTGGCAGGCATGCTATTAATTTCCTGTGAAGATGACATTTTCACAGTGACAGGATGGTCACTTACTCCCAGGCTGTATCGTTTGTCTTAACTTACAGACTTTCTTGAAGCATCAGGAAAATCATAACTGGCGACGATGATGTGTGTGTGTGTGTGTGTGTGTGTGTGCATGCGTGTGCGTGTTTGTGTGTGTGTGTGTGTGTGTGCATTTTCACCCACAGTATGCCCCCGTGTAGGGGCCAGACTCATGAGCTCAGCCTGTATACCAGGCAACAGTCTCCATTGGCAATGTTTTCATTACTAATTCTTTCTTGCTTCTGGGATTAA
>CAUYSK010088833.1:0-15814 GCA_963575035.1 Avahi laniger | reverse complement strand
AAAAAAAAAAAAAATACACAAATGTGAGAACAAAATGTGCCAATTTTTTTAAAAAAAATAATTATTGTGGATATATAATAGTTGCATATCTTTATAGAGCACATGTAATGTTTTGATACAGGCATGCAATGTGAATTAATCAAATCAAGGTAATTAGGTATTTATCGCCTCAGGTATTTAACATTTTTTTTGCGTTAGGAACATTTCAATTCCACTCTTTTAGTTATTTTAAAGTATACCCTAATTTATTGTTGAGTATAGTCACTTTGTTGTGCTATCAAATATTGTTCATTCTATCTAATTATCTAACGATATTTTTGTACCCATTAACCATCCCCATTTTTTTTTTCAACTAAACATTTATAGCACTCTTACTGTAGGCAGTTGCTAACGCCCTCAAAATACAAAGCTGAGTAACACTCAACTTCACCTTCAAGGACTGCAGAGAGACCAACTATATAAAAACAATTTTGTGGAAACATGTAGGAAAGAACAGTAATCTAAGTGAAAAAAACACACTAGGGGATATGAAATGGATATTTCTCATAAGCAAAGTTCAGAGACTTGAAAATACTATCAGCCTAAAAGTCTTACATTTCATCTAGTAGCCCTAGCTAGTCCGTAGTCACCATGGCTTCAGCCATCTTCTGCCTCATCTATTTTTGCCACTCTGGACTCCCTTGGCTCTAGTTTACTCTTCCTATCTCCTACTTTTCTGGGGGTACATTTTAGCAAAGTTGTTTCAAAAGCATGGTAAGTCTAACTGATCCAATAATTTTACTCATAGAAATTTATACTAAGGAAACAGGGATGCTTTCAAAATCATAAATTACTTGTTATTTATATTAGCATAAAAATTTTCACCTTAAGTGCTTAACAGTAGGGTACTGTTAAAATACATCCACATAAGAAATTATTAAACCATTAAAATTTGTTTTTCAAGGAATATTTAATAACAAGGTAGATAACATGTTTATCTAACATGTAATTTTGTCACTGTAGTTAAAGCAAACCATCCTGTAAAAAGGACCTCCTTTTATGTGTGTATTTCAGTGCAATTTAAAAAATACCGTAATTGCAATTTCAAAACTTCAGAATTTAAATAGGTGCCAGCGTTCTCTCCTTTTTTCGTATGGGCAAAAAAATTCCTTTGAAAACCACTTGATGCTTGGACAGAAATTCCACGGCTATCTTCCTCAGGATCACTTTGGAGAGTCTTCAATATTCAGATACAAGAAAAGCTTCAATTCAACCTTTCAGAGAAGACATTCCAGCTCGCATAATCTCATCAACCAAGAGAATGCTGGTGGCAATCACAGTGCAGTAGTGAAGAAGCTGTTTCTTTACACAATAGTTATCCCATACGCCTACTTCTGCTGCCACCATTGGCTCACCTGTATTCAATTCCACACCCACAAGTTGACCTGATTCCAAATGTTCAGTCTGAATTTTAACTAACATTTCCTGAAGGTCAAAACCAGAGTTCTGAGCAAGAAACTTGGGGATAATGAGCAATGCATCAGCAAATGTTTGGACTCCAAGTTGGGCCCTACCCTTTACACTGGGCTTATATTTAATCATGGCTTCTGCCATTGCCACTTCTACTGCACCAGCACTTGGAACCACACAGCCATCATCAATAGCATTTTTGACAGCCCTCAAGCCATCTCTTATTGCATCTTTGATTTGAATGAGTGTGTGCTTATTTGGTCCTTTGATCAATATTATGACAGAACGAGGATTGTTACATTTCTCAATAAAGGAGAACTTCTCTTCTCCCAGTGTGTACTCATAGACAAGTCCCGCATGTCCCAAACAGTCGGGATTTAGGTCATCAAAAGAATTTTGAGCTAGCCCACCACGAGCAAGAGTCAGCCTCTCCATATTTCTCCTTTTAGCTCTGTGCAGAGCTACTGTGCCTTCTTTTGCAAGAGCATCTAAGGAAAAGAGGTCAATTCCCTTTTGATTAATAACAACAAATCCTTTATCTGAATCACCACGAACTTTCTTTTTCAGTTCTATTACTTTTTTAACTCTATCTTCAATGAATTTTCTTTCCGCTTTTACTAGTTTTTCTCTCTCTTCTGCACTCTTGCAAAAAAAGCCAGAATTCACTTCTGTTTTTTCATATTCTAATGACACATTGCACGTGAGGATGTAGGCATCTTCTACTCTTTTCTTCATATCAGAGTGTCAGGCTCCATAGTCCGAAACAAGCCCTCTGATTAAGCTTGTGTCAGTTTCAGATTTATATTTCATCTCCATGATCTCAACCATGAAGAGGTCAATAGGTTCATCTTGCTTTTTAATGGCCAAAATGGAGTCCACTACAGCCTCTGTTAAGTTCAACATGAACTTTAGTATGAAGAGATGTTCTGGCCACATCTATAAGTGTTTCCCTGTCCATCTCTCTGCTTACTTTGACTTGTTCCAAAAAGTGAAGGATCTTTTCCTTTGCAGCTTCAAATCCTTCAGTGATTATTCTGGAATGAAGCCCTTCAGAAATGTAGAGATCAGCCTGTTTCAGCAGCTCTTCAATGATTAGCACATTGGAAATAGTACCATCACCAGTTATGTCATCCTGGGCTGTTGCCACTTTTGTTATTAAGGAGGCTGTCAGGTGTTGAATTTGCATTTTGTGAAGCAGCACATTACCATCTTTGGTAAACTTGATGTCTCCAGAGCCAGAAACAAGCATTTTCATGGTTCCCTTAGGCCCCAAGTTGGTCCTCAGCCCTTCCTACAGCCCCTGAGCTGCGTTGATGTTGACCACCAATGCCGCCTGGGCTAGGGCCACCTCGGCTTTGGGGTTCAGTCTTCATGGCCGCCATAGCTGATCTAACAGAAGAAGAGGGGGAAAACCGGCTTGTGAAGTGCCCAGAGCCAGCTTGGTGTGGCCGGGAGGTACTATCCTGGTCTGCTCAACTATCTCCATTTTGTTTCCCCAGATACACACACTGCCCTTACCAGCCTCTGGTAACTGTCATTCTACTGTCTGTCTCCATGAGATGAATTGTTTTTAATATTTATCTCCCACACGTGAGAACATGCAAGATTTGTCTTTCTGTGTTTGGCTTATTTCACTTAACATAATGTTCTCCAGTTTCATCATGTTGTTGCAAATGGCAGATTTAATTCTTTTTTGTGACTATATAATATGTAATATTCTATTGTGTAAACATACCACAATTTCTTTACCCATTTATGGACAATTAGGTTGATTGCAAATATCAGCTATTATGAACAATGCTACAATAAACATGTGAATGCAGATATATTTTAATATACTGATTTCCCTTCCTTTGGATATATATATATATACCCAGCAATGGTATATATTCTTTGGGATATATATCCAATGAGATTGCTGGGTCATATGATAGTTCTGCTTTTAGTTCTTTGAGGTATCTCTATGCTACTTTCCATAGAAATTATACTAGTTTGCAGTCCCACTGACAGTGTATGAGTATACTTTGGAAACTAGACATTTGCTAAACAAATTTCAAAAATCATATTAATGGTATTATTGTTGGGCTATTGATTATTATAAGATAACTTCTATAATAAATAAAACTCAAAACATATAACAACTAAAATATATTTCAAGTTTATTTCTTGCTCATGTATCTGAACTTATTTGTGAGTATGTATGTCAATGGCCAATTATTTAGGAACCTTTGCTGGGCTTTTTCATCTTCAGTAAATGACTTCTAAGGTTTTGTTGGGAATCATAACCATTCCAGTTACTGACAAAAGGAAATGAGCACGGAAGAGTGTTCCCAGGAGGGTTTTATGGGTCAGGCCTAGAAGTGATAAAAACAATTTTGCAAATGTTATTTTCTGTATCTGTTATCTATTTCTGTGCAAAAGATAACCCCAAAACTCCATGTCCTTAAACAACTACAATTTATTTTTCTCACAATTTCATAGTTTGATTGAATAGATCTTCTGCTGTTCTCCTTTTGGCTTACTCATGTGGCTGCATTCAGCTGATGGATCAGCTGGGACCTGGGTCAACTGGACTTGTTTCAAGGTAGTCTTTCATCCTAGGCTTCTACAAATCATGGAGATATCAAGGAAATGTTTTAAGAGGAGGAAAACAGATGCTGCAAGATCCCTTAAGACCTACCTCAGAGGTCACATGACCTAGTTTTGCCACATCTATTGGTTAAAACAAGTCACATGGCCAACCTAAATTCAAAGAGGTTAGAAATGAACTCCACCTCTTGAGCTGAAGAGCTACAGTCACATTGCAAAGCAATGGAGATACACAGAGACATTATTCACTGGGAAGCATTATTGTAATAATCCAGCACACATTGGAATTCAGATACATGGCTACAACCATGTAGAAGTTAGATTGAGAAATGCAATCTAATTCTGTGCCCAGAAAGAGAAGAAATCATACCTTTTAATGAATGACAGACAAGTACTTTTACAGCATTGTAGATAGCTTGCTTTCGTTTATTTGTTTTCACTTGTAAACTGTGTTAAGACTGTAATAAAATCTGATAAGTAACTACATTGAAGGCTACTGTTAAGTACTATTACTGTATTCAAGCTTTCACTTATAGCAAAGCCTCTTGGTATCATAATTCTTTCCAATGGGCTATATTATTGTTGTCATTTTGTTGCCGACCCAGTCTGGGCTTGATAACTTTCAGTTGTACTGCACCTGGTAAGCCATGGCAGTGGCAGATACATAAGATATAGGGAAATAGAAACCAAAGTAGTGCAATCAGCCTGAAGGCATAGTTGGGGTAGTACCTTAAAATCTCTTTTATGCCATGGTTAGGGATTTGCAGCTTATCTTCTTCTTGGCAGTGTGTACTCTTGGCACATTTTTTTTTTTTATTTCAGCATATTATGGGGGTACAGATGTTTAGGTTATGTATGTTGCCCTTGCCCCCACTCTCCCCCCAAATCCGAGCTTCAAGCATGTCCATCCCCTGGACGGTGCATATCACACTCTTTGTGTTTGCATATACCTGTCCCCTCCTCCCCCCTCTCCCCTGCCCAACACAGCACATTTTTAAGGAGAAGAAAAAGATAAGCAGAGTTATGTCTTAAAAAGAAAAAATATAGTTGCCATAAATGAAATACTTTTCTGGGGTAAGTCAATGAGGTAAGGTAAATGATTATATTACATGTGATTGATGTCTGAATGCATATAGCTGGATAAAGGAGAGATTGAAGAGAATATCAGAATAAGAATTGACACATCTTGATTGCTGATGGTGAGCAAGAAGGTGGAGAAGACTTATGCTGCACTTTTTGCAGTTTGTGTCATTTAAAGGCACCTAGGCAGGGAAAGTGGAGGCTGAAATGCAGCTCTTATTCAACTTGCCAATCTTTGAGTCTTGTTAGAACTATATATTCCTACAGAGAATGTGTTGTCTCCTAAAATATCTGTCAAGTGGGGCATCTATTTTTAATTTATCCACCAATGAGATTTTTTTTAAAGTTCCAGCATCTAGAGAAGTACCTTTTTTTCTAAAATGCAGAAAAGTAGTGCTTATCCTGGAATTAGTCCTGGGTGAAAAAGTTAAGGATAATATCTGAGTTTATGACTTGAGTTATTGGGTCACGTTTTAGAACTTTGGTTTTCAAAATGTAGTCCTTGGAACAAGAGCATCAGCATTATCAAGCAGCTTATTGGAAATATAGAATATTAAATCAGACCACTCAATTAGAATATGCATTTTAACAAGATCAACAAGTTATTCATATATACATTAAAGTTTGGGAAGCACTTCATTAGAGCACAGATAATGAATGCCTCAGAGTTTGGTTATTAGGCAGTATTCCTGCACGTGCCTGGCCAAAATGTTCTGTAATTACACATGAAGGTCATAGACCAGCACATCCAACAGCTTCTTGCCATATCTGTAGAGGGCCCAGAGGAAGCAAGATCTTTCCAAAGCTTCGAAATAAGTAAAATAAGAAGAGGAGACATTTTACAAGCTGATGGGAATAAAAAAAGCATAATAATTTGCATTTTGCTATATTTGTGTTGGCAGAGTTCAGTAAGAGTAAAAAAAAAAAATGAAAGACATGTATAAAGGTGTACTAATTTCCTAGAGCAAGATCATAAGTAAATATCAAAAATTTGGTGGCTTAAAACAACACAAATTTATTCTTTCACAGTTTTGGAGGCTAAAAATCCAAAATCAACGTATTGGCAGGGCCATGATTTCTCCGAAGGCTATAGAAGAAAATCTTACCTTGACTCTTTTAGCTTTTGGTGCTTCCTGGCAATGCTTGGCCTTCTTTGGCTTGTAGGTGCACCACTGCAGCCAAATGGTCATCTTCTCCCCGTATGTCTTTGCATTATCTTCTCGTTGAGCCTGTCTGTCTCCGTGTCCAATTTACTCTTTCAATAAAAAGTGTAAAAATTTACTCTTTCAATAAAGAAATTTCAATAAAGAGAAATCAAATTTACTCTTTCAATAAAGCAAACAGTCTTATTGAATTAGGCCCACCCTTAAGACCTCATTTTAACTAATTACATTCGCAACAACTCTGTTTCCGAATAAGCTCACATTCTGAAGTAATGGGAATTAGGTCTTCAGCACTATTTTTTAAGGGACACAAGTCAATCTATAAGAGAGGGAATACATAATTATCACAAATTTGTCTTAGTGATATATTAGGAACTCTCTGATAACTTACCTGAGAGTTTCCACAATCTATAATATAATAAATTATATTGTAACTAAAAAAGAAGTAGAAATCTAAATGGAGTATTAATTTAAAGTAACATAAGAGTGGGAATACATGAAAGCTCTAGAGTCAGTTAAATCATAAAGCAAATAAAAGGTTAAGAATATTAAGTATATGAAAATCATGGACAGGATACCGGTAAACATGCCTTGAAAGTAGAGTAGAATAAAGTTCTTGAGTTCCACATACATGTAGACTCCTAAATTGCAGGCCCTCACCAGCTGTTTTCTATGGCTCCCTCCCTCACTGCTTCTCAGTCTCTGCTCAACTTTCAATCTACTAGTGAGGTTTTTCCCACCCACCCTGTATAAAAGAGCAATCCTTCCACACCTTCAGGCTTTCCCTATCACTCTTACCTTGCTTTATTTTTCTCCAAGCATCTTACTGCCCTCTGAAGTACAATTTATAATAATTACCTGTTTATTTCTTTATATGTCTCTTCTCCCAATTATGCAGAATACTTGAGTGCTAAAACATTTTCTTTACTGTTCCCTACTGTTTTCAAGATTAGTCTCATATCTCCACCTGGACATAAAACGAGCATCCATGAATGTTTGCTGGCGGGCACACAATCCTCCCAAATATATAGTTTACAAAATAATTACCACAATCTCCTTATTTAACATGTCTCCAGATAAGCTATCTTTGATGTATTGTATTCAACCTTCTGAGGACAGTAAAGAGAAAAACTTCAATTAATATGAAGACCACAAAAATAAGCCTTTTGTGAGAATCTAGAAATTTAATGAAGATAGTATAGTAAGTACAGAGAGTAAGCATAAAGTTAAGACAAGAGTTCTGTCCTTTTCCATAGTCAAGTCCAAGCACAGAAATTGAAGACAGTTGATTACAAAATAGACAACTCCTTACTAAGATGGCATTGCTTTTAAAGGGAGTCAGAGTCTTAACCAGAAAATCCCTTTCTTCAGAAAATACAGCTGGATATGTAAACATAAGAGAAAAAAAAAATCATACAGAATATTCAGTAGAAAAAAATTTCCAAAAACAAATAAAAAACAAGATACAATATTTTTCTGTAAATTAAAAAAAGTTAACAAGATGATTGTAGCTAAGAAACAAGGCCATGATATAGAAATTGCACTAAGTGAAGAAAGAGATTCAAAGACAAAAGGCGATACTGAAATCTGAGATAAGACAACACAGGAAAAAAGTTAAAAAAAATGAATCTTCACAGAAATGAAGGCAAATTGGAATGGATGCAAATAGAAGAATGTTTCAAACATCATATAGGTACTCACTGGGAAGCACTCTGGGACAATTTGAGAACAAAAAATTTACCTGAGAAGGGGATCTATGCCCCAGATTTTGGGCAAGTGCCCGGTATCCCCAATAATGTCTGAAGAACTGGGATCAATTGGGCTTTATGAACACTGAAAATTTACTGGCTGATCCAGGAAAGAACCTCACAATAAGGAGAAACTGTTAGAAATATTTTCCTAATTAACAGAACAGGTACAATGACGGCAAAGAAAGAGGAAGACCACACAACAGTGTGGATATGTAACAGAGCTGTGAGATATCAGAAAATAAAGGTTTATATTTTATATCACGTCACAAAAACAACAGACAAGGAATTTCTAGAGATATGAAACTATAAAAGATTCCCTGGCCATTTCATCTCATTCAAAAGGTCAGGAAAATAAATCTAGCTTAACAATAAGAAACAGTAACTAATTATGTTCAAGAATTCCATTTGGAAATATTTTTAGGAAAAAAGAGAGTAAAAGGCATAATAACATCTTTACAGACAATGTAAGGATGTTAGAATGGAATGAGCAAAGATTAAATTAAGGTTGCATTAAAAAAAAACTAAAAGAAAATGATAGAATATATAAAAATACAACAAAGTCCAGAAAATTGACATGAGAATTTAAGAAATATTTGGAAAATAATAAGAGGTGACACCCTAGAAATGAAGAATGAATGACAAAGAACAAAATATTAAAATCAAACAAGAAAAGTGACTTAAGAGACTAGAAAGTGCAAGAAGAAAACTTTTTTAAAAAGATAAAATTATTGTAAAGAATATTACAAAATAGAGAAGTTAGGCAAGGAAGATCCAATACATGTATACTAAGGGTACCTGAAATAAGAAAACACAAACAATGAAACAATCCAAATACTAACACTACATTTCAAGAAAAAGTTCTACTTTTTAAAAAAAGAATTAAAAACATTTGAAAGTTTATATTGAAAGGACATTCTATATGCCCAGAAAAGTAAACTTGAAGCAAATAAAATTAAGACATATTCTATTGAAATTGCTAGAGATAAAACAAAAACGAGCAAACAAAAAAGGCAAAATCATCCATAAAGAGAAGAAAAATAGATGATCATCAGTCTTTTTGACAATGCTTTATGTAGGGGAATATCGAATAGCATAAAATATGCAAGGGAAGAAAAGAGGAGCCAACAATTTTATATATATAACTTGAAAATAAATGTTCAACCTTACTCAGAGTAATAAAAACATAAATAAAAATCATATTGAATTATTACGTTTCACATATATTTTCAAAGATCCAAAAGTTTACTAACACAATGTGTGTGTGATGACGTGAGATAACAAAAATTCTTATATATTTCTGGAGAAAGTTTAATTGATATAATCCCATGTAGAGGAATATTCGGCAATTTATATCAAATATATGAATGGTAAAATACTTTGATGCAGCAATTCCCCTTTTAGGAATGTATTCTACAGATATATTGATAAAGCAGGAAATGATGTATAAAAGTTACGCAACTTAACAAATTTTTAGTCACAAAATACTAAAGATAAAATTCTATCATTAGAGGATTGACAAAATAAATTTTTATGTCTTCATATGCAACTTAAAAAAATAATGAAAAATCTATTTGCTGTTATGAATGGTGACTAATTTATAGAGTTTAATTAAAAAACATTGCAAATAGGAGTATATATTATACTATTTGTGAAAAAATAAATGAAATGATATGAACATGTGTGCATGTGTGTTTATTTACTTGAACAAGCAGCAAGTATTTCTGGAAGAATTAAAAAATCAGTAACAGTTGCTGCCTCTATATAAATGAATTAGGAGACTGGAACACGGGTATAAAGAATACTTTTCATTGCATACTGTGTTCGCTTGCTCAGGCTGCCCTAACAAAATACCATGGACTGGGTAGCTTAAACAATAGAAATTTATTTTCTCACAGTTCTGGAGTCTGGAATTTCAAGATCAAGATGCCAGCAGGGTTAGTTCCTGGTGAGGCCTCTGTGTTCAGTTTGCAAATGGCTGCCTTCTTACCATGTTCTCATAGGTCCTTTCTTCTGTGCTCACATGCAGAAAGAGCAAGAGATCTTCAGTGTCTCTTCTTCTTATAAGGGCACTAGCCCTATAGGATTAGCCCCTCCCCATGACATTATTTAACCTTAATCATCCCCTTAAAGGCCCTATCTTCAAATACATTCACATTGAGGGGTAGGGCTTCAAGACAGGAATTTTGGGAGGATACATTTCAGTCCATTACATAAATATTTTCAAATATTTAGATTTTGAATTATGTGAATTAATGCATAGATAACTGAACGAATGAATGAAGCCCAAAACTAACTAATAGATGCCTTAGAGGAAGAAAGGCATGAGTTAAGGCTACACAATATTTAATCACTGATTTCAGTTGCCTTTATTTGAATAGATTGAATTGATAGTTAAATAAATTATGGAGAAAGTTAGTTATGGATAGAGGAACATAATTCAAAAGAGAAATAATTGGAGTTCCTAAAAATAATTCCAAATGAATATAATTGGAAAATTATGCAATTTAAATGGACCAAAAATGCTCATGACATTCAGAGAAAACATCTTTAGAAGACTTATGTAACTGGGCACAGAGGCTCATGTCTGTAATCCCAGCACTTTGGGAGCATGAGGTGGCAGGATGGTTTGAGGCCAGGAGTTGGAGCTTCCAGTGAGTTATGATTATGCCACTGCACTCCAGCCTGGGCAGCACAGTGAGACTCTGTCTCTAAAAAAAAGAAAAACCTTAGTTATAAGAAAACTATTATATAAAAATAACACATAAATGTATAAAAATAATGAATGTGTTGATCAGATACTGCCAAGTTAACCAAAGTAATATGATTTAATGATGTGAAAGTGTAACACACGGAACTATTCTTATTCTATACCAGTGGGATTCCATTTACGTATGTTCTAACCCTATCTATAGAGCTATTTGACAATTGTACATGAATCTTATAATGGGCATAATTTTAAAAATTTTATTTCTGTAATTTTTTTCAGGAGAAATAATACACAGTAAAGATAAAGCATTATAAATAAAACATTTATATATGTACACACACACATATATATATATTATATATATATATATATATATAAATATAAAACAGTGGTGGGACTGGAAATAAGCTAAATGTTACCAAAGTGGTAGAATGCATTATGATACACTTATGTAATTGTATAATATGTGTTACTTAATATCGATAAAGAAATTTTAACAATAAAATGTTATTTTATAAAATATGTATGTTACATAATTATATATATTTTCTGATTATATATACATTTACAAAACTAGGGAACTGCCTCCATTTCTTTTAAGTTAACTATTATGATGGCTCTTTCCAGAATTTACCATCATCTGAAATTTATCAACTTCAGAAAACTCTTTGCAAAGAACATTTTACTCATCCCTGAGTCTTGTCATTTGTGATTTGGTCACAATGCCTTGGATTATTACTTTATTCATTCCCTTTATTTCTTAAGTCCTAAATTTCCAAATTTTGAGAAAGATTTTCTTCCCTCACTTTATTTTTAGAGTTAAGGGGTAAAATCCTCCTCTGTATAATTTAAAGCATTTTCTATTCTCAGATCCTAGAATAGTTAGTCTCTCCCTCTCTCTCCATGTGTTACACTTTCACATCATTAATTCATGTATATGTATGTATAAATAACTGTTCAAATTTTCTTTTGTTTTAGAAACTTTTAGTCCTCAATTTACAGAAGAGACAATCAAGGCTAAATAAGATTCATTAATTTGCTCAACACAACACAGTTTCTTAGGGGTACAGTTGAATCCACATCAGCCTGATTCAAAAAATCATCCTCTTTCAAATATAATGAAATTGTATTTATTATACATATTCTTCATGCCACCATTAGTTCTGCATTATCAAGTACCACCAAATACAATTACTAATATGAAGGAAAATACTTGTGTTTAATTGGAAAAGCTTGAAACCACAGTGTCACATGGAAAATAGCAGTATCACAGAAAGATAAGGGATAAGCTTTGAAGGATGACCAGGAGTTAGCCAGCTGTAGAGGCTAAGAAATGAATTTCTAGGAAGATGATGAAAAAGGTATAGAAGTAAAAGAAAACATGACTTCTGAGAACAGACATACTGGCAAGGCATGTGTTCAAGTTTGCCATAAGAAAAGTAGCTAGAAATGAGTTTGAAAAATTGAAGCAATGAATTATCAAGAAGGTCCTTGAACGATATGTTAAGAATTGTTAATTTTATCTTGAATAACTGATAGTAGGACCCCTAGAAATTACTAATGCAAAAAAATGCTTGTGGTAAAAGCAAAAGATCAATCTAAATACTTGTCTACTACAATTTCCCCAATTCTAGGAAATCATAACCATGACACAAGGAGTTTCCTTTTTGTTTTTTTTTTTTTGTTTTTTTTGACATGGGATCCTGAGACCTTCTTCCATGCAAAGATGCTGACTAGAAGAATAAATTAGACAAACAAGTTGAATATATGCCTCTGTTCTTACTGATCATACTGCTCTAATCAGATTTCAGTGGAGAATAATATGGCTGTAGCACCCTAAAAACCTGTACCTGCTGACTCTGGTGATATAATTTGGATCTTTTCATCTATTCAGTATTGGACCAACAGTCTGCATGGATTTATGAAGTGCTTTTATTATTAGGAAGACAGACATTTCTAGAAATATGCCTATAAACTTTAATGCTTAATCTACTTGAATATAAGAACTAGTTGATGAATAGTCACTCCTATTTTAGCTAATTCTGATGCATAATATGCATCCAATCTAAGAGAAGTGAAGGTCACACTACATTAAATATTTATTTTATGTCATTCTCTGAAATGCAACAATAAAACTTGAGTCAGAATTATTTTAATTATAGTAATAGTGCTTCTAAATCAAAATAAATACAATTCATGAATAAGCTTTGGACTCATCAAAACTCCAGGTTGCTTTAGGACATAAAGACTGACAGGAGCAATCATAATTTCACAAGAGAAATTGTGTCATTTCAAATATCTTTCCAATGTCACCTGTCACCATGTTATCCCTTCTTTTCACTCTGGATTATATTTTCTTATTGAAGACCTTACTGTTAGGAATTCTGTGAAAGGTGTCACGGGGAGGTAAAATAAGCTTTCAATGATAGTAACTATATAAAGGAATTTGTTCTCATGGACTGTCAATTGGTGATTTGAAAAAAAATAACACTAATTTGACTGCTTGAAAATTAATAGAAAATGCAAGAGGATTAAAACTTTTATGAAACTTTTATAAAACTTTTATAAAACTTTTATGAACTTTTACATGAAAACATATATTGTTTTCAACAGTGACTTGCTGCAAATGAAAATTTGTTCTTTAGTTCCAAATATTGAAAGAGCAAAGATAAAATTTTAATTGTTTTTCATATACACTGATATGTGTATAGTATATAGTATATACATTTACATATATATAATATAGATATTAGATATTTAAGTGAAGATATTTTTCACAAAATAAAATAAAAATTTATTAGAAGCATGTAAATTCTAAATAATTGGAAAGTTTGAGCTTTGGTAACTAGAAGAGTCTCCTGAGAATGCATTAATTTTATATAGTTGAAAAAATTGACTTATTAAACGCTATTATTATTTTACCTATTTTAAATTTATATTCAGTCACATATACAATAATTTACATGTAAAATTTAAGCAGAATTTTTAGGACTTGGAATCTATTCTCCAGGATAGAATCTGACATTTTTAGGATGCTACTATAGGCCTTTCGTGATTTAGCCCATTTTACCAACCAACTCACTATGTTAGTTTCTATTACTATACCACAGTTTAATTTTGGGAAGAACCCTCTATATCAATGCAGAAATGATAAAATTTAGAATTGATTAGAAGAAACATTATACTATGGAAATTATTTTGTGTGAAATTAGTGATATCACTTGATTTATTGTGATTCACACTTCTCATGTCTGGAAGCGATGTGATTCTACAACTTACAGATCAGATAATAATATTCAGTGGTGGAAAATAGGGATCGCTTTTGTTTGACTGCTATTTAATGTATATGCTAGCATTTTGACATTTTTATATGAACCACCTTCACACCTCATCCAGAGTAGAAAAAGTATCCATCCACTTTCTGATGACCTGGTTTGATGGCTCCCTGATGAAAATGGCTCTAGAATTTATTCTCTGGAAGATTGACTCCGTATTAACTAGGAAAAGTGAAACATTATCTGGCAAAGACATCCTTCTAAAAATAGAACAATGAATACTAAATGTATCTATATGCCTAGTTCATGTGTTCAATGATCTGGGACTATATTTGCAGCTAACCAATTCTGGGGCATGCTAATGGAAAAGTAAGTGGCTCAGAATCATTGTCCCCTGGAAATGTTATTGAAATTTTTCTGTGGCAAATAAAAACTGGAAGAATCTGTTTTGTACAGTTTCTAGGTTGAGGGTAGACCAATTCTGGTGAAATCTGGGCTTTCAATTGAATACTTGTCTAATTACTGAAGGTGAACCGCAGATGCTTTCTGAGGAGAATCTTAGCTTCATCTCTCTTTCGTAAGGAGCTCAGTGGGCCTTCCATAGGATGTGAAGCTTGAATAGGCTTTTCAGCTATCATAAACGTTATGAGAGTTCTATCTTCTCATCTAAAATCCAAGGTATGTAGGTGCTTCTTCAAATAAAAATAGGTGTTATCCAGTCCCTCATTTTTCTTCAGCAAGCAATGCTTTTTGCAGGGCATGTGTTAGTTGATTTTTATGTTCTGCCTCTATTCCTCACCTGAAACATTCTGCTTAGGAAACTAAGGCTCAGGAAAGTGAAATAAATTGTCCAAAATCAACCAGATTTTTAAATCCAGATCTCCTTGATTCTAAAGCCTGTGTTCTTTCTCATGTGCTAACCTTAATCAAAAGTCTGACTGTGAGAATTGATTTTTTCAGAGACATTAGTCGAAAAGCTGGTCCTCCATCGACTTCTATGGATACCCTTATATTTTGTCATTAGATCCAGTTTGAAGACAGTATGGCAATTAAATCCATTTACATTAACTTAGACCTGGTGGAATTACTTTTCCTGTCTCTGGCTTTTATTGTAAAAGATCACAAAAAGCAGCAATATTCAGTCTCTTTCTTTCTCAGAGATCCCAGATTAAATCCCACAGGAGAATTTCCTTTAGAATTTGGAGCCTAAGTGTTAGAAATTTCTGTGAAGAATTGATATGCTTTCTATTGTTAATTTTTAATAATAAGAACGATGCACCTTTATAAATTTGTTTTTCTCACTGGCTGCTATGAATCTCAGAGTTAAATTGGATATTTTGTCCTGTGTGGTTTCTCCAACTCAAATTCTCCTCCTGAAGTCCAGCATTTGAGAAAGTTCGAGATGTTTTATATGTGTACATTTTCATGGGTTTTAACGTGTGCTGTGAATGTAGTCATTGTACTCTCCACCTGTTTAAGTAGAAACATCCAGAAGAAGTTCCTATGAAAAATAGATGTGCAGGTGTCAGGGAGGGAATAGTGGAAGGATTTTGAGCAAGTTGGGGGTTAGAAAGGACCCAAATACAATTATCTTCTTAGGGTAGAAGTTAGTTTTCTGCTTTTGGTTGTGCTAAACATCCAAAGAAATAGAAAATACTCTTTTTTTTATTTTTTTATTATTCCAAGGTATTGTGAGGGTACAAACATTCTAGTTACACTTTATGTCTTTGCCTCACCCAAATGCAGGTTAAAGGCATGCCCTTCCCTCCCTTTAGTGCTCCCCGTGTCCTTTAGTTGTAG
>CAUYSK010088831.1:0-18715 GCA_963575035.1 Avahi laniger | reverse complement strand
CACTCCCTTTGCATCTGAGAGAGCGTTTTAGAGATCTGGAATCATTTGTTATCTGTAATTACTACAGGATTTGGCTCACAATTCTGAAGAAAAAAAAATGTCATTTTAAGGAAGCCCGTGCATGCATTATATTTTCTCTTTCTTAAAGGTAGATGACCTCAAAATAAGGTCCAAACATTCTTCAAATGGTGTCAAAAAGAATAGGATTATATGAGAAGGGTAGCTATGATAGAGTAAGAGAACGAAAATCCCAGATTTTTAGAAAAAAACTTTGTTGATATATATGTCTGTGTATAAGGAATTATGGCCTACTAAAAAAACCACCATAAAAGAAAAGGCCAATATAATTTGCCAATCTGACAAAATATTTGGAATTTATAGCTGGAAGAGACCTCAAGGATCAAGTAATTCAGCTCTCTGATTGTAGAGGAAAGGGAGAAGAAGCCCAGAGACGGTAAGTGACTTGTATAAGAACATAAGCAAGTTAGCTTGAATGATTATTTTTATATGCACACAGGCACACACACACATACACACATAGTTGCATTTACTTCTGTTTTGTTTATAAAATGCTACTGACTCATACAAATAAATGAAAACTCAGTATGCAAAATTTCATTTGTTATTTCATTACCAGAAGTGGGAAATGTACATTCTTCAAGGAAGTTTAAAGGTTCTAATTCTTTCCACAGTGCACTGTATCATTACTCAGCTGTACTGTTGCTCACTGCAGCAGCTAAACGGAACCGGGGCAGAGGAAGGGTGGCAAGGAGGAGGGCAGAGGAATGCAAACCAGAACTGGGGCTTCTTGCTGTGCCAAAGATGTTCCCACTGGCAGTGAAGACTTTACATGAAGTTAAGCTTGGGCTGTTAGAGCGTCCAGACCTGGCTGGAAGGAGAAAATGAAGGATGCAGGTGCCAATGCTCTTCTTCCCACAGAAGAACATGAGCTGTGTTCCTCTGACCATAAAGAGCAGAGATGAGCAGTACACGTCTTGTCTAAGCTGTTGAACTACAAACTTAGATGATTTTACTAGATGCAGTCATAGTTTCTAATTTTAACTTATATTTGTACATAAACATCAAAATATGTACGCCTAATATGTAGTAGTATTAATAGCTATTTTATCTCCTTCCATAAAATTACACGTGGATATAACTCTAAGCAGTTTTTTAAACCCTAAAATAGTTTTCAAAATACCATTATTTTTAACATTTATTATGGACATCTTTCTGAAAAGTCCTGAGTCTAGCTACATATATCATTAAATAATTTAAAAAAATAAACAATACGTTATACCGAAGTACCTCCATGTTAAAGCCATGTAAGTGAAAGTTCATTTCTAAGCATAGACTAGACCTTCTAAAGGTATTCTTCATACTTTTAAATGAACACTACATGTATTTTCTGACCATGCCAAATATATACACACTGTTCTTGGTAATTTATGTCAGAAGTATTTTTCTGAGAAACAATAGGTTGTTTTGTTTGTCTGTTTTTACTTTTTATGTAAGGAAAAATTTATTCTAAATCTAAATAAATTTGCTCCCAAAAGATCTACTCAAGGAAATGGCATAACTAAAAACAACAAAAACTTAAGAATGTATAGCTATCCAGTGCATGCAACTTTATGTTTTCTGATAATAGTGGTAGAAACCAACTTTCAAGTATCATTACAATCCAGCTGGACTTACAGATAACTATCTCATAAAATGAACACTCTAGAGGAAGAAAGTCTGTTGAGAAACTTGTCCTTGTTAGAAAGCCTTTGCCAAAATTCCCACAGGAAACAAAACCATCCAACCACAGAGGGTACTTGGTTCCTAGCACTGACCTGAAAGTGCACATACTGAACACTGCTCTGAACCCGAAATAAGTTCTAGCAAGTTGAAGAAGAGCCCACATTTTCTTAACTCATTAAAGGTCATTATATCATCCACAGCTGGAAGAATTTCTTCTGAAAGAGCATCTAGATGAAGGCAGGACCAAAGCTATTTGCAGTTTCTAGCCCTGCTTTCTGTAGCTGTAGGTATTAGCAGTAGTTGATCAAAATAACATGAACGGACAGACTGGCCCATTATGGAACCAAAGTCAGATGTTTTTTCACTTAAATTAGTCAAATTCATTTTAAAATATTAGATTATCATAAAATCTGCAGGGAATAGAGATTCCATAACTCACAAGTAATAGGGGTGGGGGTTTTGGGGTTGGGGGCTGTGTGTGTGGGAGGAAGGATTAGTCAACTAAAGAGTGTATGTTTTTCCAAAGCAGGTATAGGAGGTGAAGAGGGGCTCACTGGAGCCTTCTAGATGTTTCATTCCTTTACAGGTTTTGATCCAGCCACTTGATGTAACTATTCCTAGTCCGAATTCCCACCGAGAAGTCGGTGGGCCAGCTGGTGAAAATGATGCATCCGTGAAAGCCATCCTCAAAGTGATCCAGGGTCACCTCCACTCCTGCACTCTCTAAACGTTTGGCATACATGATTCCATCGTCTCTCAGGACATCATGCTCACACGTCAGAATATAGGTCTTTGGGAGGTGCTGTAGCACTTCCTGGTCCGCTATGAGTGGGGCAGAGCGGGCATCCAGCAACTGAGGGATCTCCCGGACAATCCTGGCATTGCCCGTGGTCTGCACAACAGGACTATAGTTCTTTGTGATGGATGCAGGCAAGAGGGACGTCCAGTTTAGACGAGCCCTGAGGGCCGTGGCCTCTTCCACATCCAGCGACGTGTGATTGTTAACTATCATTGCCTGCACAAAGTCGTAGTTGCCTTTGAAGTAGTCCAACCAATATTTTACCATGACATAGCGGGGCAGGATTGGGGTGTTCACATTTTGCTGATAAGAGGGTGTGTTAAAATCTAAAGCTTGAAGAGTTGGATAAATTAAAGCTTGCAATTTGAGCTTGTTTCTTAGGCTGGGGTCTTGAGTAAGCTGGAGAAGAGGAAGGAAACACATTATTTCATTTTGCATAGCTCCTTACACAGAAACCATACCCTATTAAGTATCTTAATGTGTTACTTTGAATCTGTCAAAGGTGTGTTAAGTTTATACCAGGCATGGTATTAAGCATGATAGTTTAAAAAATAAATAATTCTCATCACCACCACCCCCATCAAGCTGCTGGCTATTTACTAAGAAAGGTATGATGTTTGCAACTCATAGTTTTAAGTGAACCCTTCAAGGGTACATAATCTCTTAGGTTTTTAAACTCCCATTAATATTTCACTTGTATCTATCTTTTGGCACTTAGCACACCTGGGTGTTAAAGTAAATTTTTACCCTCTTGTCAAACATGAATATTCAATGTTCATCAGCAGGGATACCCTGAGGTCTTACTAAATGCTATTCTCAGGTTATTTAATCTATAAGAGGAAGAAAATGTTGTGTTTACTTTTGAGTTTATGGAGCTGTCAAAAAATCTGGGTGCTATTACAGACAGGCACAGATTTCAAAGAACTTAAACAGGTAAAGCTCAGATTAACTTGCAATATAAAAATTTAAATGGCTGATCCATTTAATTTTTACCTTTATTTTTAAAAAAATTGGGGGAAACACTTTTTAATTTTTTAATTAGGCTCTAAGTTCTGAGGAAAGAATCTTAAGAATTGGAATATAAACAAAAACATTCCTTTTTGTAAATCAAACATGGAAAAGGAGGAAGGGATATGTGATTTCCATGCATATCCTGGAGAACCAAGGGATGTTAGCATTTCTGTAATACTGAATATAATCAGGGCTTTTATAAGGACTCATAGATGACACTTCCTTCAATGTCCCATCTTCCTAATTCGAAAGCATCTCTGAGGCCTCTGCAAATGCAACCGTACGAATAACTTGGCCATCTAGTGAGGAGCTCACCTGACTGTGCCTTCGCCACATGCAGTGGAGAATGTGCGGGTCTGCTGGACCTTACCATGTGCCCTCCCGCCACCAGAGCCTCAGGGCAATGGTGTTACCTGTTGTCCAAGGGCAGCAGCCAAATTTCCACCAGAACTATCACCAGAAATGCAAATTCTGCCTGGGTCCACCATATACTTCTGTAAGATTTCTGGCTGCAGGAAATGCTTTGTGGCATGCACAACATCATGGATTTGCTCAGGAAAATAAACTTTTGGAACCAGCCTGTATCTATAAAGACAAAAGTTGTAGTCATGTAAGGGCTCCACCAAGTTTTTACAGGATATTTAAAGTTTAAAGGGAAACTGGTTCTTTTAAAGCCAGAAATAAATAAATAAGAAATTAGAACAAATACAAAACTAAACCATTCATTTTTCTTGCAAATCAAATACTTAGTTTAAAATGTAATGATTTTGTATTAGCAATAGTTTTTTTTTTTTTTTTACAGTCAGCCGCTAAACAAAATGAAACATACTACCAACAACAACTCAAAACAGAACTTCAAAGTAAAAGGCAGGTGTTGATTATAAAGATATGAATAGAACTATAATAGATTCCAGAATTTTATTTCTGCAAGTCAGTGTTTCATTCACAACACCTGTGGGTTAGAAAGTGATTCGGCACCATTAACCACCTTGTTGGTCTCATGTTTAATGAGTCATAATTTATTTGATAAATTTAATAAAATTGTACTCCACTGAAGAGGTGCATGCCAGCCTGACGTTAAATCCAGGCAATGCATTCACGCCCCAGAAGACTAGACTAAAAGGCCAGTTTTAATCAACAAAAAGAATACTAAGTTTGCCAGGCAGCCTAGTGCACACCCCCTAGGATCTTTCTGGGGCTCTTCCTACCAACCCACTTTGCAAGATCAGAGTCTTTTGGGATCCTACTCTCACATCTAGTAGAATTCATATTCTCTTAAGGGTCCCAAAGAACCCAGGTTTTGTCAAATGCCCCACACATAATATTATCTTACATAGAGGCAGTCTTGGTTTGGAATGCCCTCTCAGTCTGCACTCTCCTCTTTTGCTTATTAATTCTCAGTCATTCTTTAAGCCTTACCTTGGAGGCTTTGGCCTCCTCTAGGAAGCCTTTCTGGATTGTATCTCCACTTGCTTCTGGGGTTGAGTTTGCTACCATCCCTTGATATTTCTATTTGCTGGTGTATGTCACTGTTCTTGCTGCCTCATATTAAAATTATTTCTTTATATATTTCCTCTAAGGGTTGTGTTCTCTGATATGAGGAACTGTGTTTTGTTCATCTTTCTGTTTCTAGTATCTACCAATGTGCTGGGCATGGAATCATCCATCCAATAAGCCTTTTTTATTAACATGCCTTCATTTTGCAAATGAAGAAACTGAGGCACAGAAAAGTGACTTGACTTGTAAAATAAGTCAAACACAGACCAAAATGAGGTAGGATAGAAACTAATTACCTAATTAAAACATAATAACAGCCATTTATGACTCAGGTCTTTCGATTTCCATCTTATAATTAGCATATTTATTTTCAGAAACTAATTTTTTCTAAGCTACTCCATACGATGCCATTTATTTTCTCCCATCTAAAATACAGCTAGATAATTAAACATCTTGAAATTGAGTGCAGATACAATCAAATGGACAAATATTTGTGAAATACTTTGATAAGTAGTGAATGTAGATCTGTTCATTCAAGAATTATTATATTCTGAAATTAAATGCAACAATAAATTCCCTTAATGGTTGCCTTATAGAAGATAAAATGAGCTTTCTCATTTCTTTCTTATTTTTCTACTTGTGATGATCAATTAAGTCATCCAAAAGGTTTTTCTCCAGTTGATTTTTTCACTGTCTTAAAGTTGCTGCTGTAGGATTCCATTTGTTAATAATGGGCAAAAGGAGTAGGATTGTGTGTTTTGTCCACTAGGTGGCGTCATCTCCCATGATTCTATTACCCTCCCAGTTTTTGGAGGTCTCAATTTTTTATCATCAATATTACCAAGCTGAATATTTTTTTTTTGTTTTGAGACAGAGTCTCACTCTGTTGCCCGGGCTGGAGTGCCATAGTGTCAGCCTAGCTCACAGCAACCTCAAACTCCTGGGCTCAAGCAATCCTCCTGCCTCAGCTTCCCGAGTAGCTGGGACTGCAGGCACACGCCACTGTGCCCAGCTAATTTTTTCTATTTTTAATTGCTTGGCTAATTTCTTTCCATTTATAGTAGAGACGGAGTCTCGCTCTTGCTCAGGCTGGTCTCGAACTCCTGAGCTCAAGCAATCCTCCCGCGTTGGCCTCCCAGAGTGCTAGGATTACAGGCGTGAGCCACCGCGCCCGGCCCACCAAGCTGAATTTTTAATTTTAATAAAAGAAAATGTACTTTATGACTCAAGTTGTAAAAATAAGGCTTATTTTCTGTCCCACATATCATGATAAACTGTTTTCCTTGTTGCCCGGGTGGTGGGAACATATTCTGCTCGTATACACACATCAATTAATTTGAGTTTTCAGATGCTATTTCAGAAAAGGTCTCAGTGACTTTGGATCAAGGGAAATAAGTAATCTAAAAGAACATGCTACTACTCAATCTTATCAATTAATAACTGGCTCAGACAACAGGGTAAATATGCTTAATAACAGATTATGATGCAAGAGTCTTCCTGACACCCTTAATAATGCATATCCTAATCCCTCCCCTTATCTATGTTCAAGCTGGAAACATTCTTTACTTTCACTCAATAAAAAGGGACACTATTTTTGTAGACTGGAGAGTATACTGAAACTAGATATTTCTTAGGTCACTTGATGTAAGACGAACCTTCAAAGTAGCTTGAAATTCACCTGAGAAACAAAATTTGATAATATCTTCATAGACACATAAAACCAAGAGTCAGGAGGAAATTCGTGGGTGACAGGCAAAGAAAGCATACATAAATATATCTGCTATCTGCTGCTTATGTTCAAAGTTATGTCCCTGCAAAGTACTGAAAGAGGGTTCTGACATTTTGTTTTAAAGATTGCATATCCTGAATTAAATAAACCACCTGATGTATAAATATTATTCATGTTATATTTATTATATAGGTTTGCCCCACTCCCTCCAGGAAGAGATGACTCTGCAATGCCAGCTTTATCACAACATGTACCTCCTACGAGAAGAACAAAATTTGGTGTAAACTCAAGCATGGGGTTTAATCAATTGAAAAAATGTGTAGCATATAAAGAAGATCATATTCCTGCTAGTCGAGGCACCTCGCCAAGTGTTCTACAGGTGTGTTTTGCTCAAACGTCCACCTATGGATTTAAGGATCAGACTGTGAGGCTCAAAGAGGATGTGCAACTTGTCTGCAACAGCTAGTAAGTGGAGAGCTGGGCTCTAAACTCACAACTGACTTCAAATATATTCCCCTCGCTCTTTTAAATATATTCTCATTTTTCAAAACCCACAGACATACACACACACACACACATATATTCTCATTACCTCATCAAAGCAGTAAATTCTCAAAACTATAGATTTTTGACATCCCAGAAGTTCTCCAACAATTTCAATAGTTTTGCAATATTCTCAAAACAAACATTTTGCACAGTGCCTGGCCTATGGTACACCTTTAATTACATACTTTTCTTCTTTTCAAACAAAAGTTTAAAGATTTATCTATGCATTAGCTCAGGGGTTCTCAACTCTGTATCTACCTTACATATGTACATAATCTTGGCAGTTTTTCTTTAAAAAAAAAAAAAAAACCTGAGGTTTGAGCCCCTCTACAAAATATTCCAATTCAATCAGTCTGGTGTAGGGCCCAGCATCTACATTCAAAGCAAATTTCCCCAAGTAATTCTAAACGTGGCCAGGGTTCAGAAGTATCATCGAGTCCAATCACATCCTCACTTTTCTTGGAACACCTTGCCCCTTTTCCCATTCCCAATGCATTGATCCCTCTCTCCATCCCGAGCCCTTCCCCCATCACTTCCTCATCAAATGTTCTCATCCTTTAAGTTTCATTTCAAACGTGTCTTCTTCCATTAAACCTCTGAGTCTCCAGCCAAAAGTAACTTAACTTCCTTGGAGCCCTCAGAGTCTCCCTGAGGATATGTCATAACACAGACATCTCAACTTTCTCTAGAAAGGGACGGGAAGTCATAACTATGTACCAAAGTGTTATGACGTACCCAACCTGAAATAAGCAGCGCCATTTCTAATGATCTGCTACTTACTTCATTATCTACTTATCAACAGGGACCGCGGAGATAGAGCGACGCTCAGAAAGACTGGCAAATTGCTCCTTAAGTCAAAGGCAGACAGTATATCAAGCTGTGAGTTGAGGGGAAATAGTTGTTCCAAGCATGTGGAAGTTGAAGCCCTGAATGACACTACTGCTCTTAGAGGGCTGAAATGGGCATCCTCCCTCCGAATAACCTAACCTGGAGACCACGTGTACAATCTTCTGCTGTGGGAAAGGACACCGAGTTCTCTTCATGCAGTGCCAGGTAGGTGAAAGTTACGTGTGACACTCTGGAATGAAATTATACTCCTATTACATTCAGCAGGAGAGAGAAGCCTCACGCCTTTTTTCAGGTTCTTTTTATTCCCTCTTCCCCATCTCCCAAGAAAAGCTCAATAGATTTATCTTGGGAATATAAAAAGATTAATATTACCCCATCTTAGAAAACCCGTATCTTAAGTAAGGACTATCTAAAACAAATCAATAATTAAATCCGTATTGTGCTCTCTATTTGAGGGAGACAACTCCAGAGGAAGAATCTACTTTTTCCATTCTATTTAAAACAACATATAATAAAATTGCACTTGAGTAGAAGGGTGAATGGATTATTTCTTTTTTCGCTCTTAAAGTGTGATTTGTGCATAAAATTTGAGGAAGTGTCTTTCTTTCTGTTTCTACTTTCAAAATTAGCCTCTTGAGATAGCTTTGACCACCAATCACTCAGCAAGGGAGAGCAGAGATTAGTAAAGACTTGGCTGATGGGACTAGAATAATACCCAAAAGAACCTACAGATGTCGGATGCTTCACCAAAATCCTAGGAGTAGGGTGATTGAGCCTAGACTTGGTATCTGTTTAAACACTGTGAAGCTCCAGCGATCTGCTCACAACTTAAGACTTAGGAGACACATCTATGGAAACAGCAGGGAGGTCCACAGGCTCTTGTTTATCTAAACTGCCTCCTCCCATTCAGAGGCAGACCTCTCCTTTAACCTCAAGAGTAAACAGAGAGCCAGCGTGCTCCCCGGGTGGCCACAGAAGCCAAGCAGGCTTGGTGCCAGGCACATCCCTTCTCCCTGGGCATGGTTCCAAAAGCTAAAAGTAATACTACAAGATTCAGGTTTGAGCGGGAGGAGGCTTCACAGCTCACAACGGTTGGGGTCATAGGTGTTGGGTGGCGGCAACGTAGTCCTTTCCTAAAGCTCCAGCTTCTGCCCCCGCCGCCTCCAAAATTCTAAAAGACTTAAACCACAAGAGAGAAGATGGTGGTTTTTTTAATGTTAGTAGAAAACGGAGCCAAAGTGACATCAGTTAAATACATCTAAAAGGAGAGATTCACTGACAATAGTGAAGGGGAAAAAACACTTTTTAAAAGCAACAATATTTTCTCTCTGTAGGATGAAATTATTTGTGACACTACTTAGGTTTGCTAAGGTCAGTCAGCCCAGACCGAGTAAAAGGCAAGTTTTGAGCAAGTCTTCCCTTTTTTGGAAGGGGAACTGCTGAGGAATTTAGTCTGCCCACCTTGCAGGGCTGACCGATGTGGTGACGAGCAAGGATTTCTCCACTGGCTCGTGACCCTAAGGAAGAGCAGGACAAGGAGCAGAGGGAAGGTCAGAGCTGGGTCACTGTCGCTAAATCTTTTTCAGACCATCCTAAATGTACAAATAGTTATGCAGATGTGTGCCCTACCGTGCCTCCTAAAAGCACTGTGATTTTGTCAGCTCGCCCTCTTCTAATTTTAGGGATAAAAAACCAGAAGCATTAAAGTCCCATTGCTCATAATCCTGTGAGCAGCAAATCAAGATGAGTACTCCAATGTCTGCTCTATCCACGTCGGCAGCGTTTTTCTCAACAGCTGTGTAGAGTTTTACGTTCTCTACATGCGATGCCCCCTACCGGTTGCTGGAATGGGAATGGGTCTAAAGGCATCCACATAAAATGGAGAGCTTATGAATGTAGTAAAGATTTAATTAGAAGCAAAACACAACTTGTATCCATTTTCCACACCCCAAAAAGCAAGGTAAATCCTATGTAGAATAACATCCAACGTGCTTACTTTATTATCTTGTATTTTATCTTTTTAAAAAAGATAATTAAACCTTCCTTCTCACTTTTGTCTTAGGGTTCTAGTATTGCATTTCATTGTACATACTAGAGATAGAAAGGTACTGTGTTATAGCTAAACTGCACTGAATTTATGAATATATGATAAAATTAGTTTATCAATATAAAATAAGACCTTCCTAGGTTATCTAAATAAGTGAACATTTGCGTATCTTAGAAACGATATTGTAAGTTAAACTTTTTCATTTGTTTAACAATTACTCATTGTGCAATTAATACATAAAAATAGCACAGTGTTATAAAAGCTACTAAGCAGTAGGCATGGTTTTTACCTATTTTGTGTAACTCAAGGCTTTTACCCTCCTTGGTTGTTGGGTCTATCCTTACACCCTTGAGCCAGCACCAGTGACGTGACTCAGAGTCCCCACTCCTGGTCTCACACCATATGAGGTGACTCCGTCACCAGGGCTGTCCCCAGTCCTTGCCCACCAGCTTCCACAGACGATCATCTTCCCCAAGGCCACGACCCCTGTGAAGTGAAGCCAAGACAGCACTGCCGGCTCCTGTGGGCCTCGAGGGTAAGGAACAGCTGGCCGCAGACAGCCTCTCTGCTGGAAGGTGGAACTGCAGGAGAAGCAAGGGCCCACCATCCTCCTGAAGCCCCTCGGGCTCACCTGCCCTTACCTTTGCCCTCCTCAGTCACCCCCAGACTTTCCATCCCATCTGTCGTCTCTCGTATTTCATTCCCACAGTGCTCTCTGCCCCTCCCAGGCTCTCTCAGTACACCACTTTGGACTTCCATGGCCAACTCACTTTGTCTGATTAGGTTCTGCTCATCCTTAGGGACTTGTCCCAACAGTAGTTTCTTTAAGATACGTTTTCTGTCCCTTTGAACTAGGTACAGTCTTGCCTATTAGATGCTTCCATTACTACTTCCCTTCTACTTCACATCACTTCTCACACTTACTGTGACTTGTTCAAGGTTTGCTTTCTCATCTTGATGGTAAACTCGATGACGGCAGGAATTAAATCTGTCACCAGAACTTAACATAGTACCTGATATAGAATAGCAATTCAATAAATATTTATGGAATAAAAGTAAGAGGAAAGAAGTGAGTCAGTGAGGAGAACTATGTTCCCACGTTAGATCTCTGAACATACTTTCCAAGAGAAACAACAAGATCATACCGTGTTAGCTATATCTTAACTAGAGCATGTGCTCTCTGTGGGCTGGCCTGGATCCTAACAAGGACTATCATCTCATTATTTCTGTAAAAAAAAGTGCTGAGTTCCAAACGCACATTTGTAAGTTGACCTCCTCGTTCTATAGACTAAAGCACTAATCCCCCAGACTTGTCTAGTGCTTTGGAACAGCAGAAGTCCTTTCATATCAGCCATCTAAACTGATTCTCATGACAACTCTCTGAAGTCATTATCCCTACTCAACATATATTTTCTTAGCACGCACACTCTAAGCCTTGTACTAGGAGCTGGACACACAAAGGAAGGAAAGAAGACATGATTTCTGTTCCCAGGATTTTTTTTTTTTTTTTTAATGAGACAAGGTCTCACTATGTCGCTCAGGCTAGTCTCAAACTTCTGGGCTCACACAATCTTCCCACCTTAGCCTCTCGAATAGCTGGGACTACAGCCATATGCCACTACACCTGGCTCTTTTCCCAGTAGCTCAAAACACACAGGAAGGATTCCGAACCCCTTTTTGACATGAGTTTAAGTGACTTGCCTGAGGTCACACAGTCATGAGTCATGGTACCTGCTGGCTGCTCTGTGATGTTTCCCATCTGGATGCCACACTGTGTAGATTAGACACAGTGGAAAGTGAAGATGAAAGCAGTCCCTTCTATATTTTTGTTCTTTTTAAAACAAATCTCCTTAAAAACATCTTATACATTCTTCTGTGGTTTATGATAAGCCTAGACGCAAAAGAACCTGTTTCACTTGAGACAGATGTTGATAGGTACAGAAGGGCATGCAGGAACAGCTCCGGGGCATGTTGCCAACTGCTAGTATTGAAGCCTTGGAGGGTAAGTCCTGTGCGGTGAATTAAGAATCCTCTCGTTCCCAAGTGAAGTAAGCCCAGCTTCCCTCCTTTACTCAGGCCTGCAATAACTAGGGCTACACAGTAAACACCACTGGGCTCCTGAAGCTTGTCCCTCAATACCCTGCTGTGGGGCCTTGCCCCATAATGGGGCTTCGCTGCTTAAACAGTGCCTGCTTTCCTTTGGCCAGCTGCCACGATCATTTGCTTGAAGGTTCCTGCATTACCAAACTGCACTGAGAGCCCTTGAGTGATCTGGGAGGCCCAGCTGAGAGTTTGGAAAGGTCTGGGAGCTGTCCAGAGCTGTCTGGAGCCAAATCTGTCTGGGAGCTGTCCAGAGCTGTCTGGAGCCAAATCTGCTAAGGAGGCAGCCACAGCACCACTCTGCGTGACTCTAGGGTTTTTGTCCACAGGGTCAGAGCAGCCTTTCCAAGAGAAGGCAGGAGAAAGGATTCTTTTAGATCTCAGATCTAGGGTAGGAGCAAGGAGGTGAGCCATCAATGGGCAAGCAGGTGACAGAGAGGCAGGGGAAGGGGATAACTGAATGAGCTTGGGGCATGAAAAGGTTGTTGCTGGCACTGTCTTGTCACTCAGCATCTCAGCTTCCTTCAGTATTGGCTTGCTAATGGGTCAAAAAGGTATAGGCACCTCGGGAGCTATCTGATCTGGGTTCGATTCCCCCAGCCCATCTATGTGACTAGATCACTATTTGGCCTCATGTAAATTATTTAGCTTCTGGGGTCTCAATTTCCTTATTTGTGAAAAAGATATCAAAATATTATCTTGGAAACTATATTTGAGAATTAAGTAAGACAGTCCATTCATTCATTCCATAAATATTTACTGAATGCCCACGATATGCCAGGGATGTTTCTGGGCACTAATGATTCAGCAATGAGTAAAACAGACAAAAATCCTTAAAATTCTTGCCTTTATGAAGTTCATATTGTCTATTTCCATTTACTACAATAAACACACAATAAGTTAATTTTCTTGTTGATCTTCGTGAAAAAACCCACATAATAAGTTAAATATATGGTCTGTAAGACATCCGTGATAGCTTTGGAGAAAAATAAAGCAAAGGAAGGTGGCCTAACAATTTTACATGGGCCTGTCAAAGAAGGCCTGGCTGAGAGGATGGTATCTAAACAAAGACCTAAAGAAGGACAAATACACACGCAAAAGCTCTTGGACAATGCGTGGCATAGAATGAACATCATGATTTTTGTATTATTACTATCACTATAATTGTTATAATTATTATCCACATACTTCTTAGTTGCCCAGAAAAGTAGCTTACATGGAACTGGTTGAGATAACTCAAACTATTAATATTACTACTACTACTACTACTAACTATGCCTTTAACATTTATTGAACACTTACTTCTATTTCCAAGGCCCAAGTTATAGGATCTGACTCTAAGAGAGTAACTTTTTCAACTATTGGCTGTAACAGAGATTCTCTTAAAATCCTAATTGCTTTTTAGATTAAAAAAGTTAGTATCAAATTTTTATGTTGCAGGTAACTGATTGTACATTTCTCTAGTTTTCAGTTAATTCCTTTTCCAGGAGCTTCCAAAACTAAAGATAAAAAAGATAATTCAAAGTGTTATAAAGCTGGTTCAAGAAATTTTATTATATCAGAAATCACTTCTTTCTTATTATGTGGAGTGTGATCTTGGGCAAATCACTTTACCACCCTGCACCTTTATTTTATACTTTATCACTGGCAAAATTAAGTAACTAGACTGTTATCTACAATCCTTTCTTCATAAAATAAGATTTTCTATGACTAGCATTAATTACTTACTCAATGGAGACAATGACAGCATTCAATTCCTCAGCCATTGTTGCACACAGCTCGTCATAATACTTGATTTCTAAAAGAGACAAAGAACAATCACTACAAACAGGTCATTTAATATTGTCCAATCTTAAATTCTGCTAAATGTAGATTATTTTTAGACTTGGAGTTAAGTTATTAATAATAAAAACATAATAAAAAGGAAATGTGGACAAGGGTCTTAATAGATTAATGTACAAATGCAAAAATTAAATCTGGTTTCTAATAAAATGCAATTACTATAAATAAAAGGAAATCTATATTAGATTTTGAATATGTAACTAATTAAACATTTATTTCATAATGGATTATATGAAATGTACCAAATTAATTCTGATTTTGTAGCTCTTCAAATGTATGTAACTTTCAAAAAAAAACCACAGCAAGTAAGTAGTTTCATAAAATTTTGCTCTTTCAACATCCCCATTTGCTATAATTCATGAAAGTCACCAATTTGAATAATATGATATTCTCTTTAAACCAACACATAAGAAATTAGAATTTTAGGAAGTCTTAGCACTTCTTAGAAAGAGGATCCAAAGGTCTGCAGTGACAGAAGCAATTTTAGTATGTAAGAATTTAATCTCTTACAACAAGGACAACTTTCAATAAATTAATATCTACACAGTGGCAACAGAGAGCCAAAGTTTCCTTATTTATAGGCTTTCCCGGGTAGTCTTAGAACCAAAGGTTTAAGAACTACATAACCACCTGCATACCTCCACCAGCCTAAGTGCTTCCTCTAACAGGAGTGATCAGTCAAAATCACACAGAAAAGGCCAGGTTGGCTCTTGTAACCCATACCATTCCTGATACCTGTGCTTCCTGTCCTCCAGGGCAATCTCACCTGGCAAGTGTCCAATGCTAAAGATTCAGTCTTTTCTAAGTCAGAGACTCTGTCCTATTCGCTTTTGTATCCCTATCCTCCAGCACACATTAGAGTGACCAGGGGTCCAGGCTGGCAAACAACTGTTTGAGTTTTTGCGCTGAAGTCCTACACCCGAGGAAACTTACATACTCAGTGAACATCTGCTGAAAACATGAAAAAAATCACTGAATAAAAGAATAAACAATGGATATGGAGTTAAATGGGATTACTAGAAAAAGTTATACTTTTGACCTTTGCCGCATTAAAAAAGTCCTATAATAATAAACAAACAAATTGCCATTGCTTTTAAACTTAGGGGATGCCAAAAACCCAGGGCTAAAAATGAGGAAGTATTAATAGTTCCATGATCATTACAGGCAGAGATAAGGCCCCAACATCCTCCTTGGTAGGCTTTCCCCTGGGCTGTTCTACTTGGCTGCCTGCCATTTGGAATGTGTTCTACTCATGAAAGTTGTCCAACTCTAAAGAAAATATTCTTGAACTTTGCAAGACTGTTTCCCTTTAATGGTTGCATACCTTTTATATCTTAATCTTTGCTTTCATAAGCAGATAACATGTTGAGTTAACGTGCATATTAAGAAAATACCTGTTCTGTTTCATAGAAATATGTCTTCAAAGCACAAATGGGCAAAAAAGCTACACATAAAACTCCCTCACCTTGTTTTGGTGCAGAAAGCTATCATCAGCACTTCACAATAAGTTAATCTATGATTCAGATCACAGGAAATATTTTCATCAGCTTTTTCATTGTCTCAGGAGGAAAAAAAACCCTCGCCGAATTAACAAACCAACAAGCAAAAACCTTTACTTGGGTAACCATATAATTTATCGTTCAAACCAGAGCCCTTTGAGAGTGAAAAGGGGGCACTATTTATAATTATGCTGGGACAGCAAAGGTAACTGGGACAGTCCAGGGGAGCTGAGACAAATGGTCCCCCTCCCCTTCCCACTGAGAAAGCTAAACTCAATCACACATCTCCCCCAGGGCCAACCATAATGCCAAACAATCTGAAGGTGACCAGGACATACTTGGACTTGCCAAGGCCCAGCCTCCTCCGTGGATATAAACAACACTGCGTCTCAGTGGCTCTTCTGGCTTTGGAGGGCCTTCGAACACTCTGACTTCCACACCGTCAAAGTCAGTGTCAGTCACCTTCACTCGGGCAGACGACCATGCACTTTTTTTGCCAAAAGAAACAATGATAAAATTCAGTGCAAGCAGGTGATGGCTCAGTCCCAGGTAGTGTATCAGGTTACTCTGCAGGATAAGAGAGGGAATAAAGAAGAAGAGCACGTGTCAACTTTGGCATTACCAGAGCTACACTTACCAACTCTCAGTACCCAAATTCTTCCACGCAGCTGCCGCTGGATTGGCAGGCTCACCGGACACTTTTACAACAACAACAAATAATATTTACCTTTTGCTTTTAGACTGACAAAATATTTTCATATATGAGTTCTCCTTTTCATTTTCAGATCAGCTCTGACAGGGAAATGCGACAGCTATTATCAGCCCCGTGTTATTGAGAAGGTTTAGAAATTAACTAACTTTGCTCATTTAGTTAGTAGTAGTTCTGGGACTCAAAATCTAAGACTTGTGAATGGATCCATCTCTTTTTTCCCCCTAAATGAGCCCATCACTGTTCCAATAACATACTTGAAGTGACGAAAGGATACTTTAAATGCAAATAAAATAGAAAAAAGTTTTACATTTATATTATTTTTAAAGTGCTTCGAAACTTTTATATATGTGTCTGTTTTGAGAGTAGGAGACAGGAATGAGTGTGCAAGAAAGAAGGAACAAGGTCACCTGAGGCCCTGGCATTTAGAAGCAGATCAGCTCAGACATACCCAGGAGCTTTTTATGCTGGATCTTAGCCAAAAGACCAAGAAGTGATAACAACCAGCAGGTTTTTGGAAGTGTGCCTGAACTTCTCTTTCCCTCTGAACCCTGAGGGCACTGAGCTCTGCACTCAGTGTTCATGGGAAGTCATTTGGTTGCAGAAGGAGAGAAGAGACCTAAGTTGCCTGCCCAGCAAAGACCCTGCAGAGTTTATTCCCCTCTCTCCATTTCTACAAGTTCCTCAGAAAGGGGAGCAGCTGGACAGCGACAATAGAATATGAAACAGAACACTGGTGATTAGAGAAACCATTAATGCCATCACAAAGTCAAGGTAATAATGCTTTTTGCAAAAATCAAGACTATATGATGTCTGCAATGCACAATAATATACCTTCTCAGCTTATGCACAGGGCGTGCTGGTGTGTCTTCAAGAGGATGCAGGTGTGCTCATCCCCCCGGCCTCTGGGAAGCCAAGCTCCTGAGCCATTTATCCCAGTGTTCTTTATAAACATTATTATTATCCGTGCATGTGTGTATATGTATATATGTACACATACATATACATGCACGTATATACATACCCTGTCAAAAGAGTTAGATAGCACTACATTATAAAAACCATTAGCAAGTGTTCATGAAAAACAAGAATGGGAGGCAATTAATCTAACAATGAATAGCTATTTCAGGAATTTCATTAATATTTGTTTGCTGGTAAGTATAAGCAGCAGCAGAGCAAATGAATATTAATAAAATAATTCAACTTCTAAATGTGCCCTGACACCAACTGCCCAATTTACTGAAAAAGTGAAAACAATCGCTAATGTCCTTGACATGAAATACATGTGCGTGGCGTGTGCATGTGCACACAGGCACAGAGCACTCTAACTATCGATTTAAGCTCTTTGGCAAATTGTCAGTTGAGTTTTTGTGGGGAAATGTGAGTCTAACTTGGGGAATATTGAGATCTGCCAGGGCATAGCTGAGAAGCGCCATATTTGCTGAGGTTTCTGGAGTAGACACGATAAACCCTTGTCACAGTCACCAATTAATAGACAACACGCAGGATCCCTTCCACTTCTCACAGGATTGGCAGTTTGACAGGCATAAAATAATGAAATATGAACAGAGATATGACAGACTTGGCTCCGTTCCTTTCTGGACTGTATTTTTTTTTAATTAAATGAATACTTCATATTTAAGACAAATTATGTATGAGTTTCTTTCACTACAGGAAAACTGCAAAACACACAAATTGTCTTTACAAGACAAGATATGAGAAGATTATTCATTTTCCAAGAGAATCCACCTCGGGTTTCCTTTATGTAACTTGTGCTCTGAGTACGTGCAGGTTTGACTCAGTTTTGCGCATACCTTTCCAAAAACACCTCTGCACGTCAGCTCACATTAACAGAATTTCCGAACAACCATCTGTGTTGATTACAACAGTGACGGGGTGTGGGGGCAGATGTGCTGATTAGAAAAGGAACAGTTTGTTTATGAAGGGGAAAAAGACAGGAGGAATAAAGGGTAGGTGGATGGGTGGGAAGAGATCCCAGAAAGCTGCTAAAAGAAAAACTCTGCTAATATTTGAAATTGTATTGGTAAATCAGAGAGTAAAAACAATTATCCGACAGCCAATATCGAGACTATTTCAAAATTTGAAAATGGAGTGAACTGAACAATAAACTGCCCTGAACCACTTTTTTTTTTTTTTTTTTTTTGAGACAGAGTATCTCTTTGTTGCCCGGGCTAGAGTGAGTGCCATGGTGTCAGCCTAGCTCACAGCAACCTCAAACTCCTGGGCTCAAGCAATCCTACTGCCTCAGCCTCCCGAATATCTGGGACTACAGACAGGCGCCACCATGCCCGGCTAATTTTTTCTGTTTCTATATATTTTTAGT
>CAUYSK010088830.1:0-33362 GCA_963575035.1 Avahi laniger | reverse complement strand
TACAGACACGTAAGCAGAATTTTGAAGAATAACATTGGATTGAGAGAGTATTCAAGGAAGGACAGACTTGGAAAGAGGTGCCCCTTCCTAAGACTGGGGTTCAAACCTCCTTGGAGAAGGTGTAGTTGCAGCCCACAGGACGGTGAAATTTACTAAATTGTCCAAACCAAAGTTGGTCCACAGTAACTGGACAAGTAGAAAACACTCCTGTAGAGTGCAGGAGGGCCAAGATTGTCCAATAATCGCAAAAAGGGAGTCCAGGCATCACCATATTGAGAGCCCACTAGTAAGCAATGTGGCCCCATATTTACAAACCACGCTGTAGGAGCGGGAAACCCAAGGTGGCACACTGGAATCAGGGAGAGAAGCCCCTTTCCTCCTGCAAAATTCTTCCAGCGCCCTCTATCGACAACGCTTAATATTGTGCTTGCAGCAAAGAAAAAAACGCTCAAAGCTTCCTTATGGCAGAGCAAATAAAACCGGGTGGGTTTGAATGTGAGAGGAAATCAATTGATAACCAGCACAGAAGGGACAGAGAGAGACTTCTGGAATACCCGTGATGTTCTAGTATTTTATTTGAGTGATAGACAAGTGTTCTCATTACAATTATTATTAAACAGCAAACTAAGACATATGCATGTATGTTGTATTTCATAAGATGTTGATTTTAAAAAGCCAAAAAATCTTTGCTAAGACACTTAGTGTCTTCTGATCTTGAATTCATCGTCCTTAAATTTTGAAATGGTAATATCTTCCCAGTTATATAAAGTTATTTCTGTTTTAAAGAAAAATAGAAAAGGAGGAAAATAAATAAGGTAATATGTGCAAAAATGTACTGAAAGACATGAAAAAATGTATAATCCAATATAAGGAATTATTAATTTGCCAATAGTTTTGAAAAATTCCCTTTTCGAAGTGTATTAGTAATTTCCAGAGAAACAGAGCTAATAGTATATATCTTATTTGAATAAATTTCTTTCTAGATATATGTATATATATAGTTACATATCTCTCTATAAAATATATGTGTGTATATACACACAAGTATCCTTAGATATATCTTTTTCTAGATATAGATATCTACATTTATTATATATTATTTATACATTATATATATGTATATTTTTATATATATACACACAAACACACACAATTGACCCTTGGACAACATGGGTTTGAATGGTGTGGGTTCACTTACACGTGGACTTTTTTCAATAAAAGTTACATCAAGTATGTCTGCCTCTCCTGCTTCCCCTTCCTCCTCCACGTCTTCTACCTCTACCACCCCTGAGAACGCAAGATCAACCCCTTTTCTTCCTCCTCTTCTTACTCAATGTGAAGACAAGGAGAATGAAGACCTTTGTGATGACCCACTTACACTTAATGAATAGTAAATGTATTTTCTCTTCCTTACGATTTTCTAAATAACATTTTCTCTTCTTTAGTGTACCTCATTGTAAGAATACAGTATGTAATACCTATAGAAAATTTGTGTTAATCAACTGTTTGTTATCAGTAAGGCTTCTGGTCAATAGTAGGCTATTAGTAATTATGTTTTGAAGGAGTCAAAAGTTACGCTAACACTTTGAGAGGCTGAGGTGGAAGGATCCCTTGAGGCCAGGAGTTTGAGACCAGCCTGAGCAACATCGTGAGACCCCATTTCTACACAAAGCAGAAAAATTAGCTGGGTATGGTGGCGCATCCCTTTAGTCCCAGCTATTTGGGAGGTGGAGGCAGGAGGATCACTCAAGCCTGAGTTTGAGGTTGCAGAGAAAGAGAGACCTTGTCTCGAAAAAAAAAAAAAGAAAAAAAAATGTGAATTTTGATTACACAAGGGATCAGCATTCCTAACTCTCGCATTAATCAAGGGTCAACTGTATATAGAGAAAGAGATTTATTATAAGGGATAACCTCATATAATTATGGAGGCTAAGGAGTTCCATAATCTGCTGTCTGGAAGTGGAATACCCAGGAAAGTTGGTGCTATAGTTCCAACACAAGTCCACAGGTCTCAGAACCAGGAGTATTCATTCATTCATTGGATTGGTCTAAGTCCCAGTCCAAAGGCAGAAGAAAACCTACAATGTCCAAGCTGAAGAAGTCAGGCAAAGAGAGTGAATTCTCCCTACCTCCACCTTTGTGTTCTATTCAGCCCCTCAAAGGATTGCATGATGCCCACCCACACTGTGGAAAAGCGTGGGCTTTACTCAGTCTACCAATTCGAATGCTAATTTCATCCAGAGAAAGCCTCACAAACATACCCAGAAATAATGTTTAATCAGATATTTGGGCACGATCATGTTCTAGTCACGTTGACACATAAAATTAACCATTACTAAAGCAAACACTTATTTATAAACTGATATTATTGCCAAAACATACCAAGAGTTTAACAACCTGCTGCTGTTCTATTAATTGAGAATCAAGAGTACATGCACAATTATCTACTCAAAAAAGTAAATGTTTTTTATTATGTGATAAATATATTTTTCAAGCTATAAGTGACCTAGAAATTACCTAGTCCAGCCCTTAATTTGTAAATATGGAAATATTGATGCCAGAAATGTTACTTTTTTTTTTTTTTTTTGAGACAGAGTCTCACTGTGTTGCCCGGGCTAGAGTGCCGTGGCGTCATGCTAGCTCACAGCAATCTCAAACTCCTGGGCTCAAGCAATCTTCCTGCCTCAGCCTCCCGAATAGCTGGGACTACAGGCATGTGCCACCATGCCCGGCTAATTTTTTCTATATGTTTTTAGTTTTCCAATTAATTTCTTTCTAATTTTAGTAGAGACGGGGTCTCACTCTTGCTCAGGCTCGTCTCGAACTCCTGAGCTCAAACAATCCACCCGCCTCGGCCTCCCAGAGAGCCAGGATTACAGGCGTGAGCCACCGCGCCCGGCCAAGAAATGTTACTGTTTTAAACTGGAAAATTCTGGGGTCAGAATTGGAACCTAAATCTCCTTACATACAATTCATGTTCATCCCTGAAGACCATACTTAGGATCTTAAGAAATCTCCTAAGTTTGCAGAAGGTTTTAGGAGTAGGAATGGAAGCAGCAGCTATCATCTACTTCCATTTTTACTTATTTGATTTCTCCTCGTTTGAGTGGGTTTGAAGCTGAAATTTATGACAGACTGGTAGCCTCTGGCAGTGTGAGAGGAAGATGAGCCTGCCATAGTAGAATAAAAAATGAAAAGTGTGATAGGATGTAATGAAGTAAGAAAAAATCCTTACCCAATGCCCAAATAAACTGTCAGTGTTGAGTGCTCATGGCTTATTGGGCTGTGCTTAGATGGGAGCAGGTGTGATCAGTACAGTGCTGAGTGAACCTGCTGTTATTTAAGTTTTCAAAATCATATGTCTATGAGTTAACATAAAGAATGAATAGCAACACAATGTGCCTTTCATTATGATATTTTGCCTTAGTTAAAATTCATTTTAAAGCAAATATCTGAAGCATAGTTGAAGCTTGTCTTCTATTTACATATCTAAAAATAATAAATTTTGAACCAATTCTACCACAGTTCATTAATAGTTTTAACAAAATGCACTTACAGACAATATTTATTAAATTCTCACTGAAAATTGAATGTAGGCTATTTGAGAGACCTGAACAGAAGAAGTCTTTCTTAAAATCAAAAGCCCCACGTCCTCTAAGTTTTGACTTGTGTAAGAGCTATTTCCTTGAAATAGCTCCAACATCTTTCATTACTTGTGGAATGTAAAATGCAGCCATTCGGCAGCTGGATGACAGTGATAAAGTGCAAACTAATAGCGTTCACCCTCTGCACTAACCCTGATGTACCTGGCCTTTTCAAAACAGGGAGGCTAATGTCTAACGAGTCATGTAAAAGTCAGAGTGAATGAACCTTAAAGTAAACGCAACATAACATACTTTGCATTTCAGTTTTTCGTGAAATATCTTCACTTTAAGTTCAGTGTCAAAAGCCAAAAGACAACAATTCTGGGTAAGTTTTGAGATGAGTGTTAACCAGAAAACAATCCAGTAAAAAGAAGGTTGAATCATTTGCTGTCACTTGACAGTTTTAGCACTTGGTTTTTGCTTTGGTAATCAAGATGCTGGTAATGTCTTCAGTACACCTTTCCTGAAGTTAGAATTAAATAATTTTTAGTCAAAAGTTAGAACAGGGGGTTATGGAAATATTATATAAATTAGTTTCATTGTAGAAGATACTGGAAATTGAAGACTTACTTTTGAATATCTACTATGTACAAATGGTTTTGTATTTATTACATATGAAATTAGTATACATATGTTGCAAGATAGATATGTTTACATTTTTTCTCAATTTTTTCGATTATTCCATTAACCAACAAGGCAATTGAAGTTCAGAGAAATAAAAGATTTTCTCAAAGTCATGAATTAATTAAGTGGAAAGTCCCATATTTGTTCATATTTTTGTTTGTTTTAAATATATAACACATCTCCTCTTGGTGGAAAATGAGATATGCTATTAGTCACTACATTTAGAGCAGTAAGAGATGCATATTACATATGTTTGGTTGGTTGGTTTAACCATTTATTTGTCTCCTTCTCTAACAGAAAAAAAGGGTCTATATCACACTTCTGGGACTAAAATGGGTGGTAAGGGGGGAGATTGTCAGAGATGATATACTAGAGAAGGGTGATTAAAAAAATGGGATATAAGATTAGTAAACCAGGACTTAGGTGATCTGAAACCCAAGGCAGATCAGCCTAAGAAAATAGAATTAGGAAAAAAGAATAGGACTTCAGAGAGAAAATAAAATGCTTCCTCAGCTCTGACTTAATCAGCCTAAGGGTTTTATAGTTGTGATTTGTTTCTTTCTGCTTCCTTCTTTTAGAGACCTCTTAAATATTTAAAGGCCTTGTGCATTCTCCTTTAAACAGAAACTTCAATAGAGAAAAGGATAGGGCTTGAAATTTCAATAATTGTAAGTTATGGTTTGCAACTCACATTCTTAGGAGAAGATTTAAAAAGTCTTATTTCCTTAGGATGTGGATGGGTATTGTTTTTCTTTCAGAAATCTGATACTTCAAGAGGTTGATTGGCTAAGCGCTGTGTTTTCAGTTTATTTTATACTTCAGAGTCCTCCAAAAGGAACCATGGTAAATGTTCTTCACAATCAATTTTAATATTATGATTATTAAGAATAAAGTTTTATATTTTTAGATTCATACTCAATGAACCCAATCATATACATTCCTCAAAGCATCCACCAAATGATTAACAAATAAGTAATCGGAATTACAGTCGAATTTCATATATTAAAGATATAAAGTGCTTTTTATATTGCTTAAAATGGTAAGAACTTGGGATGGTTAATGAAGTTAAGGATGAGTAGAGTGATTTTTAACTTGGGGCAATTTTTCCCCTCCGGGGACATTTGGGCAATGTTTGGAGGCACATTTGGCTGTCTCCCCAATAAATCTTATACAAAGAGTCAATAGCTCCAAGGTTGAGAAACCACGGTCGAGAGGATGATTAAAAGATATGCTGCGAAGGTGCAGAGTCACACACAATCACAGAGTTAAATTGGGCTGTGGGATAGCTGTGACCCTGGGAATCCCACATGCCCTGTTCCCACAGAAAAGCCTATCACTGTATTGCTTAGAAGACAGTTTGACAGAAGTCAGAAGCGTAAACCTTGAGGCTCCTAGTTCTAACTATCAGTGGGATTCATTTAATTAAACATACAAGCAAAATTTGGAGAAAGAACTAAGAATGCTATTGGTGTAATTTACAGATACATAGAGAGTGATTCATGATCCATGAGTAAAATGGAGTTCATAGATTCAGAATATGGCCTTCAATTTTATTTCAAGATGAGAGCTTAGAAAGCTGTCTCCCTCTTGCTAATTCTCTAATATGAAAAAAAAAGCATAATTATTTTCCCATTGGAATTATTTTGCACAATAAAGTAAGTAGCCTGAGTTGTACAAACATACCCTTTCCCTTTGAGACTTAGTAAAGTAAAATTGAATAAATGTGTTTTTGTTACCTGTAAAATGACACTTTCTCTGGGTATTGGTGGTATTTTAATCTACTGCAGTGTTTAGATGTCTTAAAATGGCCATTTATCATTTTTAAAAAGATACATTTTATAAAAATATTTTGTTCTTGAATGTCATTTTAAATATTTTCATTTTACATAAATTGGTTATTATGCAAAAAAGTGCCTATTAGGAGTATAAATAACTATGAGTCATGTGAATCAGTATTTTCTTAAGGGGTAGAGAACATTCCGGATCTGGATAATAAACTTATTTAGTTAAGTGATGGCAATAAACTGGTATTTCTTAGAGATTCTCAGCATTTCCACAAGTTTTTGTTATGTTGCCTAACCATTGGTCAATACTATTTTTCTTTAGAATTACAGATATCTGGATCTAGCATGGAAGAAAAGTTTCTGGTTATACCATGCTACCTAAGTACATGTTTTTGTTTGATGGGGAGTGTTTGTATTGTTTAGTTTAGGTTTTTGTTTTCTTTTCTTTTCAACCAAAGAGAAGGGAAATACATAAATGCTATTCCAACATTGTACAGGGAAAAAAACACAGGGAGATAAGAAAAAGTATCTGTCAAATAGATGTTTAAGTGATCCGAGTGAATCACCAACACCAGCCTAGTGCATTTTCTTCTGCTTTGACAGGAATACACAAAGTATTAGTGAATAAAATCACACTGCTACACTCAGAGTTGTTGATATCCCCTCAAGAAATAAAAACAAACATGTTCTTTCTTTCTTCAGTTAATCATTTTTAGTTTGATACATAGATTTACAAACACGGAGAATCTGTGGACCTTTTCTAAAGTGAGAAGGATCTTGAGTTCAGCCTCTCTCAGGTGGAAAATTAGTCTTTCAAAGTTCAGGACAATTCTGTAGCACAAAATGTCATTATATAACCATTTTATTAGAAGTAAATTATTTCTAAATACAATCTTTATTAACTGTCATATGCTGAGTTCTTACTCTGTGGTAATTGTTCTGTGTACATTATTTCTATTAATCCTATATTCATGTAAAAACCTATCAAATAGGTACTATTATTATTATCTGGATATTACGGATAAAGAAACCAGGGTACAGAAAAGCTAGTCACTTACTTAACACCAAATAGCTAAGTGACAGAGGTAACTATGAACCCAGGTCTATCTGACTACTGAATTTGCACCCTTAATGTTTACACTCTAATGTCTCTCAATAGAGAAACATGACCATCGGTGACAGAACAAGAAAACAATCTGGATGATATCTGAAAGCTAATTAATGGTTTGGAGCAAGACTATAATTATTTCCATAAATTGTACTGTCAGAGAAACTATAATAATTGTGAGGGAGCTAGGAAATTTCATCCCAAAATACGACTCTTAGTATAAAGAATATTTTGAATTAAAGGCCCTTAGAGTTCAACAGGGGGCTTTCCCTCTATCTGCAAAAGTCAGATGGACCCATCAAAAAGAACAATCTATTTCCCTTCTCCTCCCTGTTATTCCAATATTTTACTGGAGAGAAGATCAAGAATGCAACCAGACTTAGCCTGAATCATTTTAAATATAATACCTGTCTCTCAGATTAATTTAATTTGCAGTGAGAATCATTTACAAGTCAACCTCTTTTCCACATCCATTCATTCTCTCAAGTATCTATTCATCCTTCCTAGTAATCATTTGCTGCCCCTAAACAGAATTACCTATATACCTCATCTCTCCCTCCCCTCTAAAATGAGGGTATGTAAATTTCTGGCCCCCACTGGGATAATAGGAAATCACTCTGTGATTCTTCCCATGGAAATGACAAATAAATCTCTTTCTTGTATTAATCTGCCTTATTGTAAGTTGATCTTTCAGTGAACCTTTAGTGTGAAGGGGAAGATTCCCCTCATTCCCATAATTGCTATGCAGAATTCTTAGAAAAGGATGTCTGTATAATGGCATGCATTTTAGTCGTTTTAAGAAAAGCAAGCAATTTCAGATTCACAACCATGTTCTCTATTCTTTGTATATAAGGGCAACTTTACCTATTAAAAAGCTATAGACTAGGCTGCGAGCAAAAATTTCTCTAAATTTTTAGAGAAATAAATAGAATCAAACCAAGGAAAGATGGTAACATCATTTGGAATTCTGACCTTCTTATGCTTTGGCCCTTTGGCTCATCAAGCTTCTACGTCTACCCTGGATTCCAGCAGTGAAAATATCTGCCCCTGTCTCCTCTTGTACTGATCTCTTCTCCAATTTCTGACTCTGCATGAGAATCCCAGGCAAGGAGAATCAGATGTTAATCCTATTTGCAAACATCTCCATGGGATCTTTGAACATTCAAGATACCACTCTATCTTTTGTTTTCTCAGTATGTTTTTTAGTAGATAGCAGTTGAAGAGTCACCTAAGTCTCTTTATATCTCTAATAAAGTTTCAACTATCAGGACAACAATAATGCATGGCCCACCCCCATAATATGCTGAAATAAAAAAAAATAATGCATGGCCCTATTGAAGGTATTATAAACATATACCAGTGCCAGGATATACCATCAAAGCTTCATTTAGATTTTTCTAAAAGAGATAGAGAATTAGCATGACCAGACATGTAGCTTTTAGAAATTTTAAAGGATACCAAGTGCCCAAACTTGGATTGATAGTAATCCAAGTGGTACTCTCATGCATGTATTATTAAAATTTATGTGATCGTTCACTTTAACATAATAAACATTTGTGAACATACTGCCCCAAATGAAGGCCAGATTCTTGATTGTAATTTATTTCCAGCCTTCTGAGCTTCAACTCTGTTATTCATCTGCTTCCTCCATTGCTTTTATTCAAAGAAATCATTATCTGCATTCTTGCATTCATCATTTTCTTGCTGTCTTTTTAATATAGTTTTTTTAATTCATATGCCACACTGAAGAGTATATGATTTTGGTGGTTGTTAACTTTATTAAAGAGAATATTTTAATATATATAATAGTTCAAGATATTTTTCACTTAATAATATACATTAAAGTTTCTATACATTATTGCTATAATTTGTTTCAATTTATTGTTACATATCTCATCATATAAATATGTAATTTATTCATCTACTCTCTTGTTGATGAGCATTTGTGTTGTTTCTAAGGTTTTCCTATTGTGAACTGTGTTGCTATAAACACTCTGGTATATGTTTTTTGGTATACATGTATATGAGTTTCTCTTGGCTTTATATAGTATATAAGATTAGAATGCTGGTTCATAGGGTATGTCAATGTCTAAATTTGCAGGATAATACCAGAGTTGTTTTAACATTTCACAGTCTCACCAGCAATCTGTAAGAGACATAGGTGTATATAACTTCCAACACAGGGCAGAGTCAAGTTTTTTAATTTTTTGTTAATATAATGAGACTAAAACGATACTGAGCTCATCCATCAAAGTGAGGTATCACAAGGATGAAAATACATGCACCACATGTACTCACCATCAAATTGGTACTAATTGATCAACGCTAAGGTGTTCACATGGTATTAATACTCACTGAGTGCCGGTCAGGGGTGTAGGGGTGGGGGTAAACCCACAACTAATGGAAGAGCAACACCCTGTATAGGGGAGGGACACGCTTATAGCCCTGGCTTGAGCAGGGCAAGCAGCACTACATGTAACCAAAATGTTTTTACTCCCATAATATCCTGAATAAATAAAAATAAAATAAAATAAATAAAATAAAACGATACCGTTAGGTCCGGAGCCGAGAGAGAGACACGAAGCCTCACGTGCAGCAAAATGCTGTTTATTTTGAGCATCTGGGTGCAGATGCTCAAAAAGCGAAAAAGCCAAAAAGCATCCAACCTAAGGGAGGGGAAAGCCTTGGGTTTTATAGAGGGTTTTTCCAGGGGAAAGGAGGGAAATGAGTAACACCTGCAGAGACAGGGGAGGGGCTAACTTTGGGTAGCTATGAGTAACACCTGCAGAGACAGGGGAGGGGCTCCCTTGACCAGGAGAGAGAGGGAGGGACAAACTTCATCCTTATCAGGGAGGATAGGGATGCTGGGGGTAGCTGCAGCTGTCTGTGGTCAAAGTTAGATTATAACCTTGTACTGTTCACACTCCTGCAGCTTTTGTTTCGCAGGCTTTAGGACAATTTTTGGATTCCCACCTGGAACAAACCTAGCGGATACCTCACAGTGGTCTTGATTTATATTGCCCTGACCACGGATGAGGTCAATTTCTAATATATTTACTAGCCATATGTATTTCCTCTGATGTAAAATGCCTTTTAACGTTTTTCACCCTCTTTTTTCCATTCAGTTGTTGATGCTATACCTACTAATTTGTATTTCTTTAGCTAGTCTTAATAACATTTCTTAGCTGGCTGTGTTATTGCTGATAACTTTCCTTCATTTATAACTTATGTTTTCACTTAAGATTACTTTTGAGAAGCCAAATTTCTTAATTTTAATATTGTCAAATATTTTCAGTGCTTTTTTGTGCCTAAAATATGTTCACCAATATGTTCTACTAAGATGTTAACAGTTTTATATTTAAGATTCAAGTCCTAATCTATCTAGGAATTATTTTATTTTTGTGGATAGTCGGTTTCCCAGTTCCACTTATAGAATCCTCTTACCCATCTTTCTTGATGAGAAAGGCCACCTCTGATGTACCTACAGTTCTATGAGTACATGAGTTTAGTTCTTACTTCTCTATTTCATTGGCCAGTTTTCTCTCTGTGTGCCAGTTACATACTGTCTTTATTATTAGAGTTTAAAATTAAGTCCTGATAACTAGTATGAATAAATATACAATAAACTTAATTATTTATACAATAAAATATGAAACAATAGTCAAAATGAATGAATTATAGCTACTTGCAACAACATGCATGAACTTTAGTGATATATTGGTGAAAAAAGTCCTAAATTATCACATATATAGCATAATATTCTTTTCAATAAAGTTAAAAATAACTAAAAACATACATTTATGAATACATATAACAAAAGAAATTATATAAAGAGAAAATATAGAAACTTCTTTTCCTCAGACTTATGATTAGAAAATCCATAAATACAATTTACCACATTCTGAAGACATTAAAAGAGAAGAACAATATGATTATTTCAAATAAGTGGAGGGAAAGCATTTGGTAATATTCAAACAAAATTCATGACTAAAATACAAACTCTGAGTAATTCTGGAATAGATAGGAACATTGTTCATCTGATAAAAGTGTCTTTGAAAACAAAGAGGCAGAGACTGTTGAGCCCACACCCACCCACCGCCACCCACTCTAGATACAAACATCCAGTCATGGAAAAAAATGAGCTGGCACAGAAGGCCAAACCGACTGAGCAGGCTGAGTGATAGAATTGCATGGTAGCCTGCATCAAATCCATAACTGAGCAAGGAGCTGAATTAACCAATGAGGATAACAATCTTCTCTCAATGACTTATAAAAATGTTGTAGATTGGCTGGGTGTGGTGACTCATTCCTATAACCCTAGCACTTAGAGAGGCTGAGGTGGGAGGAGTGCTTGAGGCCAGGAGTTCAAGACCAGCTTTGGCAAGAGCGAGACCCTGTCTCTACAAAAAAAAAAATAGAAAAATTAGCCAAGCATAGTGGTGTGCATGCACACCTGTAGTCCCAGCTACTTGGGAAGCTGAGACAGGAGGATTGCTTGAGTCCAGGAGTTTGAGGTTGCTGTAAGCTTTGATGATACCACTGCACTCTAGCCCGGGTGACAGAGTGAGACTTTGTATCCAAAAAAAATGTTGTAGGAAGCCATAGATCATTTTGGGGAGTCATCTCAAGTACTGCAGAGAGAAAACTGGGACCAAGGTAAGAGTACATCTGACATCGGGTATTATCTCTTTTGGAAAAGTTCTTGATCCCAGTGCTTAACAAGCAAGGGGCAAAGTCTTTATTTGAAAATGAAAGGAAACTACTAAGTTACTTGGCTGAAGTTGCTGTTAACATTGAAAGCAATTGTGAATTGGTAATAAGCATACCGAGAAGCTTTTGAAATCAGGAAAAAGGAAATGTAACTGACTCATCCTATCAGATTGGGCCATTGTTAAAACTGCTTCCACATCAAAGCAAAGGGAACTTCCCACATATTGATTTGTCCTGATGAGACATAAAAGGGATAATTGGTTCTAGTCATAGGTGTAGTTATTGTGGGTACTTTTCGAAGGCTGAAGTGTAAATAGATCTCTCAATGGATACCATATGTTGAACTATGTATATTTGCAGAATACACAATCTCAATGTGCATACCTTTGAAATGTTCCTTTAAAGAGAGCTGTGCTCCAATTTGCTGTGGATATCGGCAGAAATGATTCATGTTCCATTATTTATAAAGTTACCTGTTGTTTGCATTCATTTGTATTTACCTGCTGTATACATATATGTATTTAAATGTTTTAGGCAACCTAAGAACAAATGTACAAGTAAAGATGCAGTAAAAATTAATTGCCTGATATCCATGAGTTCATGTATATCAATCACAGCAGTAAAATAGGGAAACAAAAAATACCACATATTTAAATATTTTTAGATATTTTGTTTTTATGTTGTAAATACATGACTGTAAAAATTGAGAAATAACTTTTGATGATGGATAGCTTTGTTTAATATCTTATATTTTTGTGAACAATCTAAACATAACTATTAAGAACATGTGTATTAAGTTGATGTAAATAGAATAAAAGTTTTATGAATGAACTTCAAAAGAAAAGAAAACATTGCCCACTATTGTCCTTTACTCAACATTATAGCCAGTGTAATAAGGTGAAAAATTAGAGGCATGGGGATTAGAGAAGAGATTTTTTTTTTTACAGACGATGTTATCATTTACACAGAAAACTCAAAAAATCTGTGAATTATTAGAAGGTAAGAGAGTTTTGTCAAAATAACTAGATAATGGTTAATATACAAAAGCCAATTGCATTTCTGTACACCTTGAACAAATAACTGGGATATGTAACTAGAGATAAGATACTTTTTACAATAGTGTTAGACAATATCTACTACCTTAGAGATAATTTAAATAAAGCCAGGAAGTCCCTTCACTATGAAAATTATATAACTTTATTAAGAAACATCAAAAAAACCTACATAAATGGAGTGATACACTATATCCATTGATAAAAAAATAAATCTATAGATTTAATGCAACTTCAACAAAAAAAAGCTTGAGGAGTTTTCTTTTTTCAGATAACTATTAATAGATATATTATTCCAAAGTTCAGATGCAAAAATAACATGCTAAGAAGAGCCAAAGCACTCATATTCCTCTGGGGATATTTACTACTTAGGCAACTGGGATCTGGTCTATAGCCAGTTTGTGTCAAGCCCTGTGAATTCAAGGATAGTGGAGATGGACGCATCCTCAGGTGGAGAACTCGAAGGACCGGAAATTGCACCAAAAATATTCAGGTCAAGGCTTTACCCTCAATACCCAAGGACAAGCAACTCAAGAGTCACTTCTGTTATAATTCGCCAGACATGATCAGCTGAAAGGGAAGAAACAGGGAAGGGATTTCTTGAGGCTAGTTAATCTCTGCCCATTTTTCTCAATTCTTTTTTCCTGCAAGACTGTTACATACCATTTATTTTACTCCTAAAGACACTGAAATGATCAAATGTGCCACCAAATGAGGGGGTAGGCATTGATTGTCTTACTGAAGACAATTGATGGGGAGAAGCACTGGCAGAATTCTAAGGGTCCCTTCCTTATTTCATCTTCCCAGAGTTGCCCCAAGCTTCCCTCCTTTACCAGGGTCTGAAAAACAAATAGACTAATGTGGATGGACATTTAAGAGATTCCTGATGCAAGAAAAATCAACATTTTCCATTATGACTCTAATAGTAAATGATATAGAGTGCAGTAAACAAAATTGTGGGGACTTCCCAGGATAGGCATAATTCTCAATATATTGGCTATAACTCCCCTACACCTGCTCTATCACGAAAGCTTATCATAAGATAAGGTGAAGATAGTTTTTAAAAAGTAAATCACACATACACACATTATTCAAGTATCTTAACTATTTTTAGTGCAGAAAGTCAAAATTTACACACCAAAACTCAGATATGAGAAAAAATTGATTTATTTTCAATAACTGCTTTCATCTTTATTCTGGAATTTCCATTACCATTTGGTAATGAAAAAGAAAGCTTAAATTTTCGTTTAAGGTAACTAAATCTCTTCTAGTTTAAAAAAAGTCATAATTGTATTTAAACATCTTTTGACCTCAATCCACCCATAAGAGGAAATATTGTATATTTTATCCCTGTCGCCTAATACAATAGAAGTACGTGCATGTATGTATAGAGATATATAGATTTAACTCGACATAAAATGTGAGCTCTTGACCTCAAATTTCACCAAACAATACTTAGCACTATGTGGAATACACTTGCATTTTTCTATTTTATACTATTTTTAAGTCACAAATTTATTTCAAGATATGCCAATGAATTATGGCCAGCAATTTAGAAGATACTGATCTTAAAACACTGATCTAAGGCAATGTATTTTAATCTCAATTAACTCTGGGTTTTCTATCTCCCCTTTATCTTATCTTTTTTCTCCTGTAATAAATTCAAATTATCAAGATGTAGTAACATGAAGAGATAAGTGCTGAGCCTTGTTGCGATATTACCAGGCTATATCTGAGAAGCAAGATACTATTAGTCCAGCTTATCACATTGTTTCTACCCCTCCTTCTCAAAAAATTAATCCCAACAAAGGTCTAACTTCATTGCTCTTATAAATTAGCTAAGATGCTGTGTCTAACAATTTGGCCCTGAGTCTCTCTCAGTTTCTCTGTCTTTCCTTCCCCCAACCCCTTCAATTTCTTCCCCTTGGCCAAAAAAAAAAAAAAAACAAACAACGAAAAAAAAACCCACCACCACCACCAACAAAACCCATCATATTTCCCATTCTTTTCTGGTACAAACTGACCTGAAGTCTTTCTCTATATCCTGCCTTGGTCGTCTTGTTTCTTTTCATAGCAAAGCCAACAAGTCCCCACCTCAAGACCTAATCATCATGGTGGAAGAAAATTAATGATAAGGGAAAAATCTTTTAATATTTCAAAACTTTATCCCACTACTTAGGGAGCAAATTTCTTATGATACATTTCATCACTCCTTATGGCATGCTATTATACAGAAACCTTATAGTTGACGACCACTGAACAAATTCAGCACCTTCATTTTCTAGAAAGTTAATTGGGACACTGAGAGCTAAGATAAAATGATTTTCCCAAGATTGCTCCATTGATTCTGTATCACTTCTTCTTCCCTCTGTAGCATTTCAGTTTTCCAAGAGATGTGTCCAAATAACAGTCTCTTGGGCCAATTAAGGGCAAAATAATAAAATAGATAAAATAAATATGACCAGTCTTCCCATTCCATATCTTTTTCTGTCCCTCTCTCTGCAATCTTGTCTCTATTAGCTACTCTGTGCCTTTGAACTCCAACACACACCTCTCTCCCCATCACACTGTCTTCAAATCTTTATATAATACTATAGTTAATAAAAATCTTTTGATATAATATATTACTTTTTCAGAGTAGAACATTTTTGTCAACATCTTGTATCCCAAAAATTCTAATAAAATATCATGGCCTCGCTCAAAATTGAAGACAGTGCTAAAAAAAACTTTACTGAAGCAGGAAGATTTTTGCATTACAGGAATATCTCAGATATATTGTAGGTTGAGTTCCAGACCACCTCAATAAAGTGAATATTGCAATGAATTAAGCTATATGAATTTTTTTATTTCCCAGTGCATATAAAAATTATGTTTACAATATACTATAGCCTATGAAGTGTGCAAGACCGTTATGCCAAAAAACTATATATATGCCTTAATTAAAAATACTTACTTGCACAAAAATGCTAATGATTATCTAAGCCTTCAAGGAATTGTCATATTTTTGCTGGTTGTGGATCTTTTCTTGATGTGGATGGCTGCTGACTGATCCCAGCAGTGGCTGCTGAAGTTTGGGATAGCTGTGGCAATTTCTTAAAATTAAATAACAATGAAGTTTGCCCCCTTGATTCTTCTTTTCATGAATGATTTCTCTGTGCAGTATGTGATGCTGTTTGATAGCATTTTACCCGCAGTAGAACCTCTTTCAAAATTGAAGTCAATCCTCTCAAATCCTGCTGCTGCTTTATCAACTAAGATTATATAATATTCTAAATTCTTTTTTGTCATTTCAAGGATGTTTATAGTATTTTAACCAGGAGTAGATTCCATTTCAAGAAATGATTTTCTTGGTTCTTCCATAAGAAGCAACTCTTCATCTAAGATTTTTCATGACATTACAGCAATTCAGTCACATCTTCAGGCTCCACTTCTAATTCTCTTGCTATTTCCACCTCGTCTGTAGTTACTTAACTCCACTCAAGTCTTGAACTCCTGAGAGTCATCCACAAAGACTGGAATCAACTTATTCCAATCTCTTGTTAATTTTGATATTTTGACCTCCTTCTGTGAATCACACATGTTCTTAATGATATCTAGAATGGTAACTCCCTTCCAAAAGGTTTTAAATTTAACTTTTCCCAGATCCATCAGAGGAATTACTATCTATGGCAGCTATAGCCTTACAAAATGTATTTCTTGAAAAAGACTTGAAAGTCAAAATTACTCCTTGACCCATGAGCTGTATAATGAAAGTTGTGTTAGCAGACATGCAAACAACATTAATCTCCATGTACATCTCCATCAGGGATCTAAGGTGACTAAGTGCATTGCTAATAAGCCATAATATTTCAAAAGGAATCTTTTATTTTTCTGAGGAGTAGGTCTCAACAGCAAGCTTAAAATACTCAGTAAACCATGCTGTAAGCAGATGCACCATCATCCAAGCTTTGCTGTTCCATTTACAGAGTACAAACAGAGTAGATTTAACATAATTTTTAAGAGCCCTGGGATTTCTCAGAATGATTAGTGAGCATTGTCTTCAACTTCATGTCACAATCTGCATTAGTCTCTAGCAAGAGAATCAGCCGATCCTGCCAAGCTTTGAATCCGGGCATTGACTCCTCCTCTCTAGTTATGAAAGTCTAAAATGGCGTCTTCTTACAATAGAAGGTTGTTTTGTCTACATTTAAAATCAGTTGTTCAGTGTAGCCACCTTCGCCAATTATCTTATCTAGATCTTCTGGATAATTTGCTGCAGCTTCTATATCAGTACTTGTTGCTTCATCTTGCACTTTTATGTTATGGAGACAGCTTTTTTCCTTAAACCTCATGAACCAACCTCTGCTAGCTTCAAACTTTTCTTCTGCAGTTTCCTCACCTTTCTCAGTCTTCACAGAATTGAAGAGATTTAGAGTCTTTTTCTGGATTAGGCTTTGGCTTAAGGAAATATTGTGGTTGGTTTGATCTTCTATCCAAACCACTACAAGTTTCTCTATGTCAGCAATAAGGCTGTTTCTCTTTCTTATCATATGTGTGTTCACTAAAGTAGAACTTTTAATTTCCTTCAAGAACTTTTCCTTTACATTCACAACTTGACTAACTGGTGCAAGAGGCTTAGCTTTTGACCTCTCTTGGGTTTTGACATGCCTTCTTCACTTAATCATTTCTAGACATGCGATTCTTCCTTTTACTTGAACACCTATAGGCCATTGTAGGGTTACTAATTGGTCTTCTTTAAATATTATTGTGTTTCAGGGAATAAGGAAGGTGAAGAAGAGGGAGAGAAATGGGGAACAGCTGATTGGTGGAGCAGTCAGTACACACACCACATTTATTGATTAAGTTTGCCATCTTGTGTAAATGCAGTTCATGGTGCCCCAAAACGATTACAATAGTAACATAGAAAATCATGAATCAGTTTGAAATATTTTCAATAGCTTTAAAAATTTTGAAATATTACAAGAATTACCAAAGTGTGACACAGAAAACGGAAATGAACACACACTGTTGGAAAAAATGATGCCTATAGACTTACTAGATGTAGGGTTGCTACAAAACTCCAATTTGTAAAATTGCAGTATCAGCCAAGTGCAGTAAAGTGAAGCACGATAAAATACAGCATGCCTGTACTTTCCTATTCATACTTATATGTGCTCTACTCATACCTCTAACATTTTATAATGTGTTAGCATTGGCACTGAAGATTTATCATAGCCAATTCTAATGATACAGGAAGTTTCATTAGATACTCGATTATAATATTAATTAAATGGATACTGTCCCAATTAAAATAACATTATTCCTGAAATTTAAGAAAAATTTATTTAGATAACAAACGTATTTGATTTTGAGATAATAGAAGTACTCCAAATGATTATATACTATTTTTTAAAATTAACATAATGTATTTAAACAAGAGACTAAGTGGATCTAATTTCAACAATGACACTAATGAACAAAGCAGCTCTAACCTCTTAAACATCCACAGGTTTAGGAAATAATTGTTTTGTGAAGGGTTATGTGTTAATTAGAGAATTAGAGCACATTAAACATGGTGCCTTATAAACATATGTTTCAATTTTTCCTTTACCCACTGTCACATTAAGAGGATAAATACCAGAAATAGTCACATCAAAGCCAAATTGAATAGGCTAGAGTCAAATTAGGCTAAATCAATCAAATATATTCCTAATTTTTAAGAAATCTGATGTATGCTGCTATGTATTTTAAAATACTTCTTAAAAATACTTGCCCATTGCTTTTTCTCCTACTGCTCTCCTCTTTTCATCATTGAAAATCACGGCCAGTCACTGTGATTTTTGTGATTGCTCTTCTGAAAGTTGCAGGGGATAAAAGCACTTGACCTACATTTTCCTTTAGGCTCTTCCTTCTGTAACCTGAAAAAAAAATCAGAGTTCATAGTACAAACAATAATCGTTCCTGCACCACCTACACCTTTATTCTCAGGGTTATTCAATCAACTGTGACAGCATTTGAAGACACTAATCAGTCAGATTTCGAGACTGTTGATTCCAGAAAATGTACATGAATGATTTCCTTTCCATTTCTTTATATCTATGTGTGCTCCAAATAGAAGATTCAGTAATATCAATGACTCGAAACCCCCCACAAATAGATGTGTTAAGTCATAACACATAAAAAATGAAAATAGGGTGGAATTCATATGATACTATTAATATTTGTATGTGTTTTTGAGAGAGGCTCTAGTTCAAGGCATACTATACACAACTGCTCTTTGCTATCAAGAACCATTTGGGAGTAGAGAGGGTTTGGCCACAAAGTCTCCCACAATTCCTTTTTGGTTAGATCCTGCAATATGTTAACTTGAGCCCTAAGAGGACCAGTCTTTAGATCTACAGAGACATAACAGAGATTCATGTTTAATCAGGCTCATAGGGATCATGTACAAAGAATTGTATAAAATATAGAGAATCCAGGTAATGAGGTTTTCTTACTCCTTCCATATAAATCTTCTAATGAGAGAGTCTCAGGGTGCATTTATACTATCTTGCATCCTAAAAGACCAGTTTAATTTCAAACATAACATCATCATGAGCAGCTTATAATGTGTTATCTATATTTCTTATTTATTTTTTTATTCTAATATAACATCTGTCATATAGTAATGACATTAAAATTTGGGCTGAACAAAAATAGAGGTGTTTTCATATGCTAGTGAATCACAAAGAATATTAAAAACCACAAATATTTCTGTATTATAAAATGCCACTCAATTAATGAAATTATATTTATAAAACCTGATGTATAAATTCTTAACTAGAACATCTTCCCTAAGAGGCAGGCAGATTATGATTTTTGAAATACCTAGGAGTAAATATTTTTTTTAATTTCTCTTATTTTATATGAACCAATAACATAAAATACTTGAAACTAATATCAAAAGTAAAAAGATAAGAAACCATATGGAAATTCATATAGTTCACCATTTTAAGTAGATTTATTTTTGGTTCTTCAACAATTTTCTCTGCACAAAATCTCTGCTCTACTTGGAAGGGTTGTTACCTATCTTTAGGGCAGAAACTTACTGTCCTTAAAAGAAAGATTCTCTCTGGGCATATAGAGCGCTTAGCTTTCCATGACGGTTGACCTAACAACAAGAGTCTAGTGAATTACATTTGCAGTGTATTCAGCCTTATATCTCTGCATCACCAGGAAGGAAAAATAAACGTCTCCTAAACAGGTTGTCCAAAAGCTTCTTTCTTCAAGCTACCATGGTTTTACCTTAGCACAATTTTGAAATAAAAGTTCATAGAAAAGCTTTAGAATTCCCTTTACTAAAGTCCTTTAGAGTTAAGATAGTTTCTCGTCTGTTTAGATTTGTTTAACTCTGGCTTTACATAAAACCAAAGAGGAAAGGTAGAATTTCCTTTAGAGGACTTCTTTTTACCCCTGTAGCGGACATGACATTGCACCACCGAGATCCTCCTTCAAGGTAATTTGCCACCCAGATACATAGTGCAGTTGGCAGATGGCTTCCACTTGTCACAACTGTTAGGGTCTACCTCAGCTGCAGTGCGCCACCTAGGCCTGATGTGGTACAACTCAGACATGTACTAATCACTCCAAAGTTCCCCAGTGAGTTAACCAGGGCTTTTAGGAGGACTTGATCACAATTTATCACTCTGTCCAATACAGTTCCTTCTCCTTCCTTTCACAGGAAGGAACTTCTGACACCCTATACTGTTTCAGCTTTCACTTCAGAGAAACCCAAGTTGAGACAGTAGATGTCAGGACTGGTCTAAGAAAGCAGGCAATAAGTTGGGATTTTGGGCTCTTCACTGTCCTGTTGGATAAGGACCAATCAATATTGATGGGAGAAACACAAATTGTCCTTTACACAAGGTGTCAGTCTCATTGTTAAAACTTTAATAGAGGCAAATTGGGATAGTAGCAGAATAAGGGGATATAGCAGTGAATTTTAGTATTAAATGACTATTTCTAAATATTACTGATTCACTACAGAAAGATAAAGAATAGATGAGGGCAAATAACAGGCAATTGAAAAACAAGCATGAAAACAAGATGGTCTCTTTGGTTACACTAAAGAAGCTCTTATCTCCTGCAGCAGAAGAGAAGAAAATGTTGAGGACCCTGCCAGTGATGTAATTGTCTGAGTGACTAAACTGTAAAGAAAAGTAAATATCAGGCAAAAGCAGGTCTCTTATACCAAGGCCAGAACCTTGGTTGGGAAAATTTGAGATTTTGACATTTGGGTGGATGCCCTTAGATGGGATGATGATTTCTGAGTAGATTCCCATATATATTTTAACTCTCCAGTCTCCTCTCAAACTTCTGAGCCTAAAGAAATGCCCTGTATCCCCATTACACATACACACACACACACACACACACACACACACATATGCGCAAAAATACACACGCACATACACATGCACACTCCATCTCTTATCCTCATAATGGAAGAAAATGCAAGTCACCTTCTCAGCCTCTCTCATTGGCTGCTATGCCAATAACTGGGGTTAAGTTACAAAATAACATTCCTGGGGCATTCCTAGGCCTGATACAGGAGAAAACAGACTATATCATAAAGTAGTTGCATGATCTAGCAAGCAGGTAATGTCAAGAACCAGGAGAGTAAAGAGAGAACTGGATTCTGAAAATGCTTGATAAAGATTATTAGAATGCAACAATTGGGTCAGAAAGAATGAATTTATTTTAGAGAGCACCCAGAACACACTAGATTTAATATCTGGCAAGGAGTCAGAGAGATGTGCTACTAGGATGACACTTAGACTCATAGAAAAAGTGATGGCCTACATGAAGGAAGTTGAAAGCCAGAATTGCCATGGCAAATAGTAAAGGAAGTTATTAAAAGCAGTGGACATTTGGGAATGAATATATAGTGTTTGCCCTGAAAATCCTCCAGATGATTATATTCCAAAGGACACATCACGTACCAAGGCTATAAGGAATTCAATGGTGACGGGAGAATCGGCATTACTAAAACACCTCTCTCAGCCAGTGTTGATGGTAGCAGATGCTGGTTACAGAACTTGTCTCATTGATATCACTGAGGATGACATGACCTTGAGAAAGTAGAGGAGAGATGGTGTTGCTTAAGCACCAAAAGGGAAGGTATTACAATTATTGTTATGACATGTGAGTTGAAGTGACAGCCAACCATACCTGACCTATACAGAGTTACTAATATGACTAAAAGAAAACCATTTACCTAGGGGAAAAATAGGTGAACACCTTTACCATCAGAGGAAATAAGAATTAATAAGTAGCAGATGACAATCACCCCAATAAGATTATGGTTCCTTTTCCAATTTTAGAATGAACCTGTTCTCAGATATGGAGCTCATTTTCTGAAAATTTGTCCAATTTCCCTAGGGAGAAGCATCCACAGCATTACACACAGTAATGGTTTTTCCTATTTCCTGTTTTTACAGTAAAACCATTACACACAGTAATGGCTTTTCCACTATTTTTCCAAAGCGTCCCATGGCCACTTACTCAGGTAACTATATATTTAAAAAAGAAAGATATCTACATGTCTGAAGACTGCTGGACACAGGGTCTAAGTCGGCATTGGTAGCCAGAACCTTCACCATCATTAGAGCCCTTATAAGAGTGGTACCATATGCAGGGCAAGTAATAAATGGAGTTCAGGTCATAGTCATCTTAGTGGTTCCACTGGGCTTCAGACATACTCAGTGGCACTTTCCTGGTCTCCAAATATATATTTTGGAGTTATGTATTTGGCAGTTGGTGCAAGCCCCACATTTGTTTTTTTGGCCTGTGGTATAAGAGATATAATAGTAAAAATGTCAGGTAGAGGTCTTTGACATTGTCCCTCTCCTAGCCAAGATAGTGAATCAAAACTAATATTGCATTCATGGAAGGATGATGGATATTTATGGCTCCTATAATTAACCTCAGAAAAGTAAGGTCAGTGGTCACTAACATTTTTCCATTTACTTCACCATTCTGGCCCCTGTAGGAAATACATGGATCATGTAAAATGACAAAAGATTACCAGAATTCAATGAGGTATTATCTTGATTAAAACCACCGTGTCAGATGAGTTTCTTGGCTAGAGCAGATTAATATGGCCTTGAGAACAAAATATATGGTCTTTGATGAACGCATTAGTTTCTATCCCAATCAAAAAAGATCATAAACAGTTCGCATTGATATGGAACACACAGTAGTATGCATTTATAGTTTTTTTCCCAGTGCTAAGATAATTCTCCCTCTCCCCTCACCAACCCCCTCCATAATAGCATAGTCTGCAGAGATCTGGATCATCTAGATATCTCACAGAATATTACATTAGTTCATTACATCAGTAGCATTGTATTAATAAGGCCAAGTGAGCAAGACAATGCTAAATGTCTCAATAAGACACATGTACTCCATAGAGAGTGAAGAATCCACCACATCCATAAAACTTTTAAAAGCCTGGTGGATGCTGAATCATCCCCTCATAAAATTAGAAAAATTATTGCATTTTGTGCATCCTACCAGAAAAAAAAGAACAATATTAGTATATTTCTTCAGATTCTTGTGGCAGCATACTACACACCTAAGAATACAGCTTAGGGTCACATACTGAATGAAATGAAATGAATGAAACAAAATGCAGCCAGCTTTGAAAAGATCCCAGAGCAGGAAAAGGCCCTATAGCAGATCCAGGTTACAGTGGAAGTGGTCCTGACACAGAGTCACATAATTTTGTAGATCCTATGGTGTTGAAGACATCATGGCTAGAAAAGATACAGTTTGGAAGGTGTGGCAAGCCCCAGTGGGAAAACCGCAATGAGTGCCACTGGGATTCTAGAACAAGGCCATGCTGTTCACCAGAGAAAATGATACACCTGTAGAGAAACCTCAAAGATTCTGGCGCAAAATTATGCTACATAAAGAAGATGATTACATTGCATACCTTTTTTAAAAAAAACTTGTAGAATGCTGTTGGGCCCTATTAGAAACAGAATGACTGATCATGAGTCCTCAAATGACTGTGGATCTGGAACTACGTAACCAGAGTTAGGTTTGTCAGCCAAAAAATTATAAGTTTAGGTGGGCCTAGATGAAATTCAGTGTAAGATGGCAGAGGTATATCCCAAAGTGCACATAAGGACTACAGAGCGTAAGAAATCTGCATAAATAGGAAACCCAGACCACAGTGGCATCTACCATTGTTGACTAGTGCCTGTCCCTGAGCTCACAACTATGGTCATATCAGTGTCCCCATATGACCAGCTAAATAAAGCCCAAACTTGAATTATGTGTGTGTTGGTTCAATGTGTGGATATATGCCACAAATGGATGTTAGTTGCACTACAATCTCACTTAGGGATGACCTTCAAAGACTGCTGTGAATCCTTTCAATGGGCATAGCTTTAGGCAGTGCCACTGGTCATCCACCTTTTGTTGGGAAAGAAGCTACCTGAGATCAAAATATGTAAGTACTTATGGGTACTAGTGTGTGAACTGCAAAGCTAATCAGGGCCCTAGGAAGAAAACAAAAAAAAAATCCTGCAAGATCAGGGATAAGCAGATCTTGAGTAGTATGTGATTAAGCATATAGGAATAGGCATGAACTGTGACAATCTTTATGTACATATATTACATATACGTCATGGAAGAGCACTAAATAAACATCTGATATTGTCAGTGATTTATGTCAACAACCACCTCAAATTGGGTATGATAGGCATATAAATGAAGTGACTGTGGTGGGAGATATAGAATCTTTGCATGGACCCCGCAATATGGGCTTCTTATTATCAAGGCTGATCTAGACCCTGTTAGCAACTAATGCCCAACCTACTGGCAGCAGAGACAACTCTTAGCTTACAATATGGCATGATTTCTTGAGGAGACCAAATGGGCACCTTCCATACTTGGAGGTCCAGACATTTGTTCTCACAAGAATAGACACCTATTATGGGTGTGGATTTCTCTTACTTGCCCATGAAACCTCAGCAAGCACAACTATCTAAAGTCTTATGGAGTAATTGATCTATTGGCATGGGAGCCCACAACATCATGCCACATCAGGAAAACATTTTGCAACAAAGAAGCTGTGGAAGTTAATGATGATCACAGGATTGGCTGAATGCATACTTATTCCATTACTCAGAAGCTTTTGGCCTGCCAGAGTATGGGAATGGCTGTGGAGGTACAGATCAGTTACCAGTGGAGAGGTCTTATTCTGTTAGGATAGAGTACCCTCCTCTAGAATGCAGTATATGCATTAAAAGAATTTTATATTGTCCCCATTGGATAAATAAGCAGGTCCAGAAACCAAGTGCAGGAAGTAGAAGTGATCCTGTTTACCTTCATTCCTGCTAATTCACTGGGGGATTTTGTACTTTCTGAACATGCAAACTGTTTTCTGAATGGATACACGTTTTGCTCTACAAAGGTGGTGCAACTTTACCAGCAAATATAGCAAGAGCCCCATTGAATTATAAAATATAGCTGCTTTGATTTGGCCATTGTATTTGCAAGGACCACCACTTTCTCTTTGGGAAAGAGAAGTCCTCAGGATTCCTGGAGGAGCGGCTCTCTGGACTGTATGGAGAATAGGATGTAAGCAGCACCAGTGAGGACTATTGAAGACACAGAGATAATACTCAGATCCCATTTCAAGGAAGGACTTACCGCCTAGTTGTGGGGACTGCATTCAGCAAACAGCCTCCAGCTATCATTGCCATCAATTTCTGCCTCAGCTAGAGAAAGCCACCTGAAGTCACATTATTTTCCCAAGAAGCTCACATCCGCTGACTGAACATGGTAAAGATACAAAGGCTCAGCACTTTTGATCCAATGTGGGATCCATTCTGATGATGTTTCTCAGAATTCTCCATCAGTCAGGGTAGGGCTTTGTCAGGCCTATTTCACAATTCAGCTACTCACTTTGCCCAGTCTTGCTTCCTCCCCTTCCTTTCACAGGTGTTGAAAACCTGATAAACACCTTGGATTCCAAACCCTGTCTCAGCTTCTGCTTATAGAGACTCAACCTTCAAAAACTCCCAACCTAACTCTCTGTGATTATTAGTATTTTCATTTTTCCATTCATTAACTCAACATCTCTCAAAGTATCTTGATAGCAAACTAGATCTCATCAAATATTAACTTTTACTCTAATGTAAACAGACGATTAAATAGCTTGATAAATTCTGAGTAAGACTAGGTTAAATGCATTTACTTATTGCATTTACTTTTTGCAAATGACCAGACCATTTGACCTGCAAAGATATTAAATACTTATCATAAACTATTATATTCCATCTTGTGAATCCCTAAGACATCAGTCCTCTTCTACCCAGTTATAATTTCTCTGGAAAAGAAGTAGTCATGTGGTGAATTTTTCTTATATTTTCCCAGGAGCAGTAATAAGACTTCATAAGGATTATAACTCATGAAACTAACTGAAAATTAAAATCAACACTAGTAACAAGAGTTATAAAAGAGCTGTAAGGCTACTTTATGGCAACTGTGATTTCTAGCCTTTGGAAGGAAACAGAAAGAACCAATGATTGGAGCATAAAGGAAGCTTGAGGGAAATTTAAATAGTTTTTCATAAGTTTTGATTTCATTTATCTTCATTAATATTAGAAACTTTCTTTTACAAATGTGACAACAAATCCAATCAAGTCTAATTCAATCAAAGTTGTTAAAATTATATCTTTTATAATATGAGTTACTCAATTTCTCAATAGAAGATTACTACTTTGCATATACTCTTTTAAAATGGTGGATATTTGATCATTCAAATATCATTATTTTTTTTGCCCAAATGAAATCCATCTGCCCTTTAGCTTTGAAAGAACTTATAGATAGAAATTTTCATATTTTTTTCCATGTATAGCCTCATATAGAATTTTTGCTGCCCAAATCATTTGTGATTGACTAAATGATTACTTTAAGCCTATCACATTCTCCCTTCCACTGTACCTTTAGAAAAGGGCCTATGAGCAAATGGAGGACAATGAGATGTGAGAGTTTTTTATTGGACTCCTGAAAATAAATCCTCATTGTTCTGAAGAACATATACAAAATGATGACTACTTCCTTCTAATAGGCTCTGCCAACTCTAGATAAAATGCGTGGAAGTATTGGAGTTGTCTTTTTACTAGTCTGGGTATAAAGTCAAAACACTGTTGAGGGTACAGCCAAGAGAAATTCACAAGCTAAGCCACAGCCCCCATATTTTATATATGAGATAATACTTTTTTATTAACACTGTTTGCACTGGGGTTTCCATTACATGTAGCATAGAGCATCCTTGCTGATAGAAGATTTCCAATTCCTCTAGAAAAAAAAAAATCTTCATAACCAGAGACTAGTAATTTCTCATTATAAAAGCTGGTAAATTCCATTATAAAGCATGGAATTATTGAATTGTGAGATAAAATGTACTACATATATCAATTATTAAGAAGTATAGCTTTCATAAGAAGTTATCAAACTGGAAAAAGTGACTTAATGTTGTTGTATTTTCCCTCTAAAGAGGATATAGATAGATAGATATAGATATAGATACAGATAGATGTAGATATTGATAAAGATAAGAGAGCAAATTTAGGATGCTTATATTTTTAAGAAGTATTTAATGATGCCCTAAAGTATGTTATTTCGTTTGTTTTATTTATTTACTTTTAGGTATTAAGGTATGATTGATTCAGTTTCCGAACTCGTCTCTAAATAAATTATGGGTGATTGGAAACTGGTGATTGCTCACTGAAGATGATGGTAGAACAACGACTTCAGATTGGTGATCAACACTACCCCTACTTAAATCCAGCTTTCTTACAGAATTCTGCATCCTCTTTCTGAACCTCACCACTTGATTCTAATTCCAGAATATTATCAAGCAAGAAAAGGCACACAAAAATGGGAAAAGCATCTATAAACTTTATTTCTCCAAATGGAAGAATGTGACCTGACATTGCCCTAGAATGCATTTAACTAAGTCTCTTTGTAACTGATCGGAACAAGGAGTGTAGATGTTGAAATCTTCACATTAGTAGATGACTGTCTCTTCTTTGAGTAGTGATATGTCAGACTGACTGGTGAAAGTTCTCAAGAGACTGTGTGGGTAGACAGAGGAATAGCAGGTGAATTGCAATAGACATAGTTCAAGGGAATGCATTAAAAGAAAAGTAATCCAAAATTTACTTAGAATAAAATGGCCTTAATTTATCTATTAAAAACACAGAAAATAGATTCTACTGTTATGATTTGGCAATGCTCCCTGAAGAGCAGGTGGACTACAGAACCACAGTAATCACAGAGGCTGATATGAATCAAAATCCTACAGCCTCAGCAAAAAAACTACTGGAACCAGTTCAGCAGTCAAGCAACTCTGGTTAACTTTGTAAAGGAGCCAATGAGACCTTTAAAAAAGGCATCTCTAAAATCATCGTGATGGCCAGAGATGCCTTGGGGATAATTCTACACATGCAGATGCTATGTGAAGACAAGAATATGTCCCATGTGCTTGCATGCTCCAGACAGGCTCTCAGGCAGGCCTATGGCATCTCTGGAATGATCATAGTATGTTCTGTCACTACCAAAGAAGACTTGAAGCTGAAAATATCCATTCCATCCAGCACTTTATTGAGAGGCTCTTGGTCTAAAACTCTGGTCTCCATATCGTTTTTCCAGTTGACCCTTACCTCTAGAAGGGTGTGTGTGGTGTGTGTCCTTAAGTAATCTTTAGGTTGTTGTATGATGTTTTTAGCTAATTACCATTATTAGAAATTGCAGTACTGAATCTAATTTCTTGATTTTTATATTAATTTTTTTTATCTTCTTCACCTTCCCCTTTGAAAATGAGTGGAAATTGGCCACATTCAGAGTCAGGAAATAGCCAGGAGGTGTGCTGAGCCACACCAGAGAAATTTTCCATGCTTTCATCAGCCAACTATTATTGGCCATCTGTATACAAAAGTATACTCTGAAGAAGTATAAGAGGGCATACTATAGTGTTTTTTAGCCTATGTTCTCTATCTAAAATGTGGATTTTTTGAAAGTAAGCACCCCCAACCTTGCATCCCTTGTCCCCAACATACAGAGTTATTTTATGAACAGGTGGAAATTAATGAGGGGTTTCTTTTGTTCTCTACAGAATAAATGCCATTTAAGGAGGAAGCATATATTTGATCTATAAGGTTATCATATAATAATATATATCTCCAGGTATTCAGTTTCTAATAAATATTCCCAGTGTTTTTCTGTGTTGATGTAATTTCAAATTCTCTCATCATTCTTTACTTCTGAGGATGGTAACAGACAGAATAATCGTGCTGCACAATTTCACAGGGGATCCGGCTAGTGGGACACAGAAGCAGTTGACGTAGGTCCTGAAGGAAGTATGGGATTTAGATAGCAGAGACAGGGGCAAAGGCCATTAGGGCTCCATGAATTTATCTCCTAATGCTGGGATAGAGTATTCTGGGAAAGTCACAAAGAACTGGCTGGAGCCTTCAACTAAGATTTCTAAATGTGAAGAAAGATCTTCTTCAATAGATATCTGTGCTGAAAACTTCATCCCTGATTCCTGTGCTAATGCGTGATTAATTTTTATGAGCAACCTAGTGAAATATAATCATGTCCAATTTATAAAAGTATGGGAAATAAAAAATATGTATTCTATTTTTTCCATAATTAAGATTTACCTATACTTAAGAAATCATATTAAATTGAGGTAATTGAATCTCTAAAGTGATGAAATTTTCTTGTGAGAATATTTTTCTTCATATTGAGTAAAATCTTGGCTACTATCAATTGTCAGCTACTTGTTCTGTCTTCTGAGGGTATACTGAAAAAATTTAACAACTTTTTACATGACATCTCTTAAACTTTTTGAAAATATCTATTACATTTGTTTTTCTTCTCTATTTTAAGCTAAACATATACAGCTATTTCACTATCTTACTTGCTTTTTCTTTCTACAAATTTTCGTTGTATGGATTTTTCTTAATCTATAAGCAGAAATAAAGAAAATATGTAGACATTCTAACCAGTACATTACATAAATGAGATTATTATCTCTCAGAATTGGGACACTATAATTTTATTTTAATTTATTCTAATGTTGCTACATTGCAGGTTGTATACCTATATGGATACTTATTTAGATTTGGCAACATAAATATTTTAAAATATATTTAAATAAATTAATGTTTAGTAGATTTATAATAAAATATTTTAGTTAAGGAGTCTCAGGAATTTTTAATTTTGAAGAATAATAAAACTCCTAATCATTTCACATCACATCTTTTGATGTCCACTACTTGGGGAACCCAGTAAAATACTTTCTACAAAGTTGGAAATGTTATGACCTACAATACATAGTTGATTAGAACAGAAATATGCAAATTTATCTAAAATACTCAAATCCATGGAACTAAACTGAAAAGTGATTAAATATATTTGGAAGAAACATGACAATCAAAAGAGGACAACCATAAAATTGGACAACCATAAAATACAGGTGTGATAGCTAGGGAAGACAGAGGCAAGGAAGATGAGTAGGAAAAGTCTTCCATGGTCAAGCAGTTTTAACAAAGTTTCAGCAAGGCCTATGGGAATTCCTGGAGCCAAATTCATCTATTAAGAGTCCTTCATCTCACGGGACTTGACCTAGTGCTCTTCATAATGAGTAAAGGACTCATTGCTGTGGCCTTTGCATAAACAACGTGGTAGAATTAGAATACAGCAGGCATAGTCATCAGTTAATTATGGTGCCCTAAATAGGAGATCCGAGAGGTAGAATTTTATGGCTATCATATCAAGTCATGTGGAATTTGATATTTATGTGATGTTTACTTTTAACTTAAATGCACACATTGGCATTCTTAAATTAATATATATGAAAAGAAAAGGTTTTCCATGTACCCTTCAGTATTCTAGTTCCTCTTCTGTGTATCAACATTAATTGATCAATCTGGTTTTGTCATGTCATTTAAGCTTGTTAAACTTGAAACTGCTTTTAAAAGAGCTATCCTAGAGCTGAGTGCAGTGGCTCATGCCTGTAGTCCCAGCTATTTGGGAGAATGAGGAAGGAGGGTTGTTTGAACCAGGGAATTTGAGATCAGCCTGGGCAATATAGCAAGACTCTGTCTCTAAAAAATAAGAAAAAATAGGTAGGCAAGGTGGCACGTGCCTATAGGACCAGCTACTTGGGAGGATGAGGCAGAAAGGTTGCTTGAGCCCAGGAGTTTAAAGTTGCTGGTGAGCTATGATGGTGCCACTGTACTCTAGCCTGGATGACAGAGCAAGACCATATCCCTTTAAAAAAAAAAACTCTATCCTAGCAGTGCTGATAAAATAGAATATATGGTATATGGGTGTAAAAAGTTAAGGAATAGATCCTAGGTGATGATTTACCAAGATTTACCACGATTGCTATTACCACCCTATGAGGCTTCCTGGTAGAGAAGCTGATGACCTTTTCATGGTACAGACCTTGGTTGTAATGTTGGCCAAATGTGAGAATGACTTTCTCTTCTTGTTAGAATGTTCATACCCCAGATATTTACCATAGAAACATTGCATTCACTTTAGAAAGAGACAAAGATATCACTGAACATTGCCTTCTATTTTTAAAAATAAGAACTAGAAAGTTCATTTTATTTGACCAGACATATAATGGGTTAGGGATGCAAGTGTAATTGAAACTCATGTCTCCTATTTCCTGGTCTAATACTCTTTCTGGTACAGAACTTATGGAAATTCCTTTATTGGTCTCACCTTCTTCTTCAAGGTTTTTGTGTAAGTTTTGTGTACTGATATTACCTCATAATTATGATACTTTTATTCCTCATTGACTCATTCATTTAACCAACTTTTAAATAAGCAGTTGTTTGTAATAGGCCTACACTGCCCATATGGCAATCTCTACCCACATGTGGCTGATATGCCCTTAAAATGTGGCCAGTCTAAATTTAGATATGCTCTACAGATAAAAGGTATGCAAAATTTTGAGGGCTTAGTTCTCAAAAATATAAAATATCTCATTAATTCTTTTATAAATTTCAGAATATTACGGAGGTACCAATGCTTTTGTTATGTGCCTTGCTTTTGTATCACTTGAGCCAAAGTTCTAAGTATGCCCATCACCCAGATAGTATGCCTCTTAGATGTGATTTCACCCAGCTCCTCAACCCCTTTACCACCTGCATGATTTCTGTTGAGTTTTACTTCCATCTGTGCACAAGTGCTGATAGGTTAGTTCCAATTAATTTATTTTATTTGTTTATTTTTATTATTTTTTAAGGTTTTATTTATTTATTTATTTTGTATTTTAGAATATTACAGGGGTACAAATGTTTAGGTTACATATATTGCCTTTGCCCTGCCTAAGTCAGAGCTACAAGTGTATCCATTCCCCAGACAGTGCGCACTGCACCCATTAGGTGTGAATATACCTAATTCCCCTCCTTCCCGCTCCCACCTGCCCAACAGCCAATGAATGTTATTATCATTAATAGTGAGTATGTGAGTTGTTGGTTTTTTTTTTTTCCATTCTTTAGGTATTTCACTTAGGAGAATGGTCTCCAGTTCTATCCAGATTGCTGTAAAAGGTATTAATTCATTTTTTATGGCTGAGTAGTACTCCGTGGTGTGTGTGTGTGTGTGTGTGTGTGTGTGTGTCCACATTTTCTCAATCCATTCATGAATTGATGGGCACTTGGGTTGATTCCAAATCTTTGAAATTGTGAATTGTGCTGCAGTAAACACTCAAGTGCAGGTGTATTTTGATAAAATAACTTTTTTTCCTTTGGGTAAATACTCAGTAGTGGGTTTGCTGGATCAAATGGTAGGTCTACATTTAGTTTAGATTTGAGGAATCTCCATACTATTTTCCATACAGGTTGCACTACTTTACAGTCCCACCAACAGTGAACAAGTGTTCCTTTCTCTCTCTCCATATGTATACCAGTTTCTATTGTTCTGGGGCTTTTCAATAGAAGCCATTCTCACTGAGGTTAGGTGATATCTTGTTGTGGTTTTGATTTGTCTTTCTCTGATGATTAGTGATCTTGAGCACTTTCTCATATGTTTGTAGGCTATTAGAGTATCTTCTTTTGAAAAGTTTCTGCTCATGTCTTTTGCCCACTTTTTAATGTAGTTGTTTGATTTCTTCTTGATGATTTGCTTGAGTTCTTTGTAGATTCAGGTTAGTAGACCTTTATCGGATATATAGCATGTGGATATTTTCTCCTATGCTAAAGGTTGTCTCTTTGCTGTTTTGATTGTTTCCTTCGGTGTGCAGAAGATTTTTAATTTAATCAAGTCCTATTTATTTGTCTCATTTGCAACTTCCTCATTTCCTCAACTTCCCCTAGACCTTGTGGTAACTGACAATGCAGTGTAGCATAAAGAACCCTTGACGGGTACCAGACAACCT